>CABFVX010001360.1:39563-60899 GCA_902151425.1 Timema shepardi | reverse complement strand
CCAGAGCAGCTGTAATGTTGACATTTTATACCTTTTCTTAAGAAATAAATCTCCTGTATATGTATCTAGACATTGTACTCGACTGTATGCCCTTCTAAAATAAGGAGAGCTGTAACTGCCTATAGCATTCATCTTTCTTGCCAACGACATTCCACCTTTTGAATAACCTTAAGAAAATTGTAATTTACCCTTTTTTATTATAATTTAGATCAAGATACGAGTATAGTGTAGACCCTAACTTGCTTCAGATAAACACTTTCTTGGCCCCTTTTTTAATTAATTTTATGATAGCCTTTTTTATAATGTTTATTATTAATTTTGTTATAGTTTATACGTTTTAAAGCCATCAGCAAATTAGATTGTATAGCCCAGGAAATCAACAAACTAAATGAATCGTAAATGTATCAGTATCTGCCTGTTGATGTTACTAAATATTTGAAGTCGCAACTATTACGAGTAGAGGTGGAAATAATGAGTGTGCTAAGGAATATTTGTTTATGCGAGTTATTTTTCTATATGTAGGCCTAAATGATTGTTCAAAAATAGATGTTTTCATTTAATTATTCGTTATAATAAACTACTTATATAAACCCATGTACCTAAACATATTTTATCAGGTTTAAAAATATTATTTTGTAAAAATAATTATGTGGAATGCTTGGGTATTTTACAAAGTATTTTGTTCATTGTTGTGTGTTGACAACACCATCCTCATCATCTAAAATTTCCTTAAGCTGTTGTCTTGTTTCTTTACTGGATTCCAAAAGTTCCTTAAATTGGGCCTGAATGTGATTGTTCTTCTGTTCCAAAGCATCCAAAGCTGAATTCAACTGGTCCAGTTGTGAATTGAGCATGTTGAATTCTGTAAGGATAAACAACTGATTAAGCGATATTTTTTCCTCTTTAAAAATAGTGCAGGCTTACTTTGATTCCATAGTGGATGACTTTGCCTATTATTAATTATATATATAAAAAAAAATCCTTACATTTTAAAGATGAAAAGATGTGTAGAGAAAAATGGTTTGTATTAAGTTTAATGGTTTAGTTAAATAATATTTAAACAGTGCTTGGTAATGAGATTTATTATAATAATTTGCAATTAGCATACTAATAAATCATGTTTCCTTTGGCATGCTATTTCATTATCGGTGTTTTTTTTAAATATTTGTGATGCTATTTCATTAGTCGTGATTTTATTAATACCTTTAAGTTAGTGGACCTTAGCAAAGCATACTAAAAACCAGGTGGGCCATGGGGTTCCTAAAGTTGTGAAACACTGCTTTAGATCACATGATTTAAAAAATATTACCCCTCCTACACATGAATTTTTTTAGCCTTGAAAAATGGAGTTATAAGAAAATCTTACTACTTTTGGTGGTCATATCTAATGAAGGGGTCAGATTAACAACTCAATTTTTTTCTATACAATAAGTATTCATAAACATGTCTATAAGAAAAAAAAAGTGGAGTTGTTATTTCAAGCCCTTCATGGGGTCTCCAAAAGTGGTCAAAAATGAGTTTTGTATGTTAAACTTTGACCTTGAATTATCATTATTATTATCATCACCGCGTCTTACTACCCATTCGGGTTATATGCACTTACGCTAATGTGTAATGGT
The DNA here is from genome assembly GCA_902151425.1 of Timema shepardi. Classification (NCBI taxonomy): domain Eukaryota; kingdom Metazoa; phylum Arthropoda; class Insecta; order Phasmatodea; family Timematidae; genus Timema; species Timema shepardi. Next base: position 59,280 of record CABFVX010001360.1, on the reverse strand, counting down.
AGAGTGATTGCAAGATGAAATGGAGGACCTACAGTTTAACGTGTAATCCGAACTACGGTGGAGGCCTGGCATTCCCCACATTCACAAGATGTCTTGTCAGAGGTGAGGGAAGGGTTTGGTAATCATAAATCTGTGCCGGGACTGAGGATTGAACCCCAGACCCCAGCACAGAAGTCAGACACCTTACACCTAGACCACCAGGTCAACCTTTGACCTTGAAAAAAATATGCTTTGGCTTCAGATTTAAAATTTGTTCATAACACATAAAAAATAACTTTTTTTTAGTTTTCCGAGCTAGAGTTGAGATCTGTAGCTTTGATAGGAAAATAGTTATAGCTCATAAGAAACCACTCCTATTTGTTGTTGGCCATTAAACTAAAAGCCTATATATCAAGGGGAATATTATTTAAAAATAAAATATTTTTGAGGTCTAGGAGGTTGGGGGAATGCACATGCACATTTTCATCCAAATCAAAAACGGTGGAGCACACTGCATTTGTTGAGTTAAAATGGAATGACCACACCTGTATTAAGTCAAATTGCTTGAAGAAGTTAAATTTATTATGAAGTAAAGTTGATTGTGATCGATAGGTATAGAAAGTTTTTACACCTTTGTAAAGAGTGTAAAAATTATGTTTGGGGTTTAGTGTAATGTGTTCAAATAGTTCTTGAATGGGCCAAAGACAAGGTTGTCTAAGTGAGTTGAACTTTTTCTTATTATATTTAAAGTTTTTTTATTTTACTTCAAATTGATTGTAGGCCTATGTGTTTTAATGTTTGGAATAATGAATGGCCGATACAAATATTTTGGGTATTTAAAAAAAACGAAATAGTCAAAAATGGGACAGATAAAGCATACTATACCCGGACAATGGACAAGGAACACTTTGGAACTGGTAAAGGTTTTCAAGGGTTTGAGGCCGTTTTGGAAATGTAAAACACACGTAAATCAAAATATCCTGCTTATACAACCAGTGGTCCCAATAGTTTAATTTTTGTGAACAAGGTTCCTTTTGGAAATGGACGTCTCAGATGATCTAACCATAATACTTTATAATTAATAGGTTATGTAAAGACCCGGACACAGACTCTGTAAGCTCCACATCCTTATAGTCCTTAAGTGTCCTTAGCAATTGAAATTGCATCTACACACTACATATCCGTAATAATGTGACAGTGCCAACCAATAAGAAAGTTAGAAACGTCCAATAAAACGAACCGAAAGGAAATTTCGTAGAGCAAGGCGCAAGCAGACGCCATCTGTGAAGCAGACAATATCCCAGCAGAATAGTATTATAAGTTATAATATAAGTCACTACTCAACATACTTTTATAAAACGTTCAGGATGGTTCTGAAATGGCTCAGCCCGTAAAATTATTTTATAATTTTGTATTGGTTTCCATAGTAAAGGATCCTTTGGCTGCCATTGGTACTTTTATTTTGATGCGTGCACACGCTTACTTTGGTGCGATTGGTAGTCCTTATAAAGGTAAAGTTAAGTCAATTACTACAGAGTGGTAAGCACTAAGGAATTTAGGATATGGACTCTGTAGATAGTGCAATCTAGACTATTAGTGTGGAGTCGATCTTTAATGAGTTCTAAGCACCTTACGGATATGGAGTCAATAGACAAGCTTTTAGAAAGTTAAAGTTGAGTCAACTTCTAGAGTGGTAAAGACTTAGGAATTAAGGATATCGACCCTGTAGTTAGTGCAATCTATTAATGTGGAGTAAATCTCTTACGGAATACTAAGCACCCCACGCATACGGAGTCTATAGATAGGCCTTATCACTAGGCCTATGGCTATGGCTATGCTAACATATTAGATCTTAAAATGTAATTATAATATTCACCGTTTTCATCTACTTCATTATCAGACTGACTATTTTCGTTTTCGATAGAGTTAATCGGCTCTTGAGAATTGTCCCCACTCTCCTTATCATCGTTCATATTATCATCTGCCATTACTATATTTAATAATTATTATTATTGTTTCAAAAGTAAAAGAGGTGAAAATTAGATCATGGATCATTGAGTGACCTTTATAAATGCAAACCTCAGAAGCAAGTCAATGTCACTTTCAGTACATTTGTAAAGGGTAGACTTTATTTTTGTTTGTGAACAACTATAAATTACATGTGGCTCATATCTAAACGCTATATCTTATTAAAGAATGTCTATCGAGATATTATTAGCTTGTTTTGGTGTTAAACATAAAAAATAAATATATTCTAACTTGTAAGGTAGTAAGATTTTTTTTCCCATTACACCACTAGGCTGGGTCTATATTCATAAATAACGCATAACTAGTCTCGAATAGTGTATAGCACATGGTACGCAATAAGTTGAAACACATTATTTTCAACGATAGCGTTTAAAAAGGTACGCTATAATTAACGTTGTTTTTCTAATGAACCCTTTATTGAAGTATTTTCAGTTGCGTTATCTAGTATTGAAAAGAGGTTAAGCCATTTTCTATGAATAAAAGACCATTGCTTTATGTAAGACCGTAAACACTTAAGTTGAATTAAAAACCAATATATTTTCTTATGAATTGTGAACTGTACGCTATACACTCTCTACTATTAGCTATGCGTTATGCATCAATATAGACCCAGCTTTACAAGATAGGGTCATAGTGTATCCATCAGGGTAAATTGAGCGCACTAAAACCATTAAATTACCGAAGCATTTCGTTCAGATTTATTCATAACAAAGAGTGAATAAAATATATCATATAATTTATAATAAAAATACAATAATTTTAGTGAAACTTCATAATTAAAGTTTGATTCAAATCAAGAATTTTGGTGCTAGAAGTTGGCCTTAACTCTAATAAATCAGGTATTTAGAAACTCTTCTTTTAAGGATTGATATAAAAAATACATTTTAAATGAGAAATTAACATAATTTAAGTAGTTTATTTTATTAGTTTTGGTGCTAAATTTTCTATAAATGTTTTGGAGAAGAAAATTCTTAATATCAAACATATGTTTTCATTTTTTATAAATTCGACTGGAGGGGACCACTCCAAATAGCTTTTAGGGATATTCAATTTACCAAAATTATCTGGGTGAGGACCACTCTAAATAGATTTTAGGTGCAGCAAAATTTCAAATCACAGGTTTGTCTACGCAATATTCCATGTATAATAAAACATAAAAATAATTCAAATTTAGGAATTGTTACCTATTTACTAATCAGTACTTATTTATTGTGAATGATACAATTGAAGATGCATATTATTATTAGATTGGCTTTATATTATTGCATAACTCATATTAAATAGTGCATAGTGCACAGTGCGGAGTTCAGAAATAAAATACAAAGGTTTATAATTAAACCTAATTTTAGAATTTTAAAGTCTTACTTAAATCGATTGTCTTCTATTCATAACAAGTGTTCTAACCTCTTTACACTACTAAGTAAGGTCTCTAAAAATTTTAAATAATGAGCTCACGCTAAATATGGCATTTAAACTTTTGTAACGGGTTAAAAGTATTTAACCCGTCACAATGAGATTCAAACAATTCAACCTAATGCTGCCGTGCATGATATTTTCTCAACACCATCTAACACTGTCTTGGACTCAACATACTTTATTGGTTGACCATCATGCCAACCGCGGAGGTTCTGCTTAATGGAGTCGGCACCAGAAATTAAAATATTGAATGGAGTGTCTTGTGGGCCACTGGATACAGCTGATGTCTTAGCGCGTGCACGCCACACCGTCGATGGGTCCTGGTTGTTCTCGAACCATCTAGCCTATTTGCTGAGAAAGTTATGTACCTTTCCTCTTGCCTCCTTTTATCCCTGCTTGTTTTGTTAATATATATGGGGTTGTCCTAAGAATCATGTACACACCACGTATTATTCTTGCCTGGAGAATAAACTCAACGTCATCAACTAGCTGTTTCGACGAGTGTAACCATCATTCGGGAGCGAATGATTTCACTGGCACGACGCAGATGATCCAAACACTCATGTATGAAACCTGTGTCAGCTTTAGGGTGTACATATAGTTAAGTTTAACATTTATTTTGATAACATCTAAGGCTTACTTGTAACTATGCCATAAGTCCCGTGTTCTGGTTAGCATTTGATTTACTAGTATTATTCTGATAATATGTAGGATTTACTTGTAACTATATAATAAATATCGTGTTTGGGTTAACATTTGATTTTCTAATTTTACTCTGATAACATGTAGGGTTTACTTGTAACTATATCATAAATCACGTGTTTGAGTTAGCATTTGATTTACTAGTTTTATTATGATAACAAGTAGGGTATACTTGTAACTATTAAATAAATCTTGTGTTCGGTTCAAAACACTTAATTTGATAGTTTTGACTTTGTAATATAGAAGGGTCCACTATATCATTGTATTGTATTGGATATAATCCAAGTTAGTACAGCTTTAGTTTATTTAGTAAGGTTAATTATACTTTGTTGTCATGTAGTGTCGATCTTATTCCACCAGCTTGTATCCTTGTTAGATTTGGGAATGCTTGATTAAGTTTCAGTTAGATAAATTAATGCATTAACTTTAGGCGTATTCCTGCTAGTAGGGAGTGTGCTATTTTTTTTATGTGTTTAAAGTAAGTAACCAGATAGTGAAATTTACATAACTGAATTGTACTGTATTCTTGTAAGTTCCTGAGAGCTGTTTGACATTTTGCATGACTTTCAAGCTAACTTGAATCACCACGTTTGAACAAAACATATAAAGTTATCAAGAAATTACGAGTGTCAGTTTTGGTCATTTGATCATAGTCAATATGGGTCAGCTCTCGTATGTTCTTGTTTGTGATAGCATAGTCTCTTTATTACATTTGTCATGGGAAATTTTTTCCCTGTGTTCGTGTACAACACTCTGTGCAATTTTTATAGAGTGGTTGGCACCCTTAAGTTCCCAGGCTTTTCCTGAGCATTAAAACGGTTTCTATTGTGTTTTTTATGCTGGCATCTTGAGCGGTGTAACTTATTATAATGTTGGGCGTTTCTAATTAGGATTCGCCATCCTGGTCGACTTAATGCTGTATTTGACAAGTCTGTATAGTTCTTGTTTGTTTATATTTAGTAAGGTATATACTTTTAGAGTGATCACCTAATTGTTTCTATAGGATTTTGTAATTGTAATTTGTTCATGACACTGTGATGGTGAATCCTAGTACCAGTAGTAGGTATACTTTGGAAACAAACGTAATATAGTTCTTGTCTCATAAGTCACTGTGTTCCAGTGTAGTCAAGGGAACAGTGTAAACATATCGTCACGTAAAACTCTTAGACGAAAATAAACATACTGAATGTTATTTATATATTTTTTAATATCTCTGAATCTTGTTCATTAGATCATATCCTATCTTAATATTATTTCTATGACTTGTAATTCTTCCCCTTGTCCCACCTGCTGTTGTTAAATCTAGAATAAGAAACATTTACACGCCTAAGGTGTATGGGGGCGTCGACAGTGCAAGTAGCGTAGCTGTAAGGGGGGACACTGCAATTTTTCTTTTGAAATTAGAAATCAACAAGTTTAAGTTTTGCTTGTACTATTAGATCAAAATTTATTTTGATTTGCTTTTGATTTAATTTTTTTTTTTTTAGATTTTTGGGAAAAGTTCTACACCTTTGCTTAAATTAGGAGCATATGGAATAATATGTTCTCTATGAGGAGGCCATTTCAATCCTTTTAGTTTTCTTTTTAAGGTTGGTGGAAACACACTTTGTTAATCATCATCATAACAGCTATTGGTGGTAAGCCAGTCTAACAAGAGAGTAGTGAGTAAGAGCATAGAACCAGGGCCCACTTTAAAAAATATTACTGGAAATTGATGCTTTTTATTATTAATGAACCAAATTGAAGTCTACAATTTCCGTTAGGTTCCCTGATGTTTTTACTTTAATTACACACTTTTTTAAGATCACAATATACCATCTGCAAAAAAGAGAAAAGAAAATCATGTTCTAAAACACAAATGTTAAAAAAACCTCAAGGGATGGAGCAGAAAAGACAGTATTTTTCTGACATGGGTACAACTGCATCGGCAAGGCGAAGCAGCCATGGAGTAAACCTGCTCCCTCCACGCGAATGCAAAAAATCAGGAAAGTACCGATAGAACAGGTGAAGTGATCAGAACTAATGTCATGAATATTACTCTAGACCTAATTCTCAATAACAGGATAAACAAAATATGTTAGGTTCCCTTTATTTTCAATCATAATTATATACAATCGTAATCAAGGTAAACCCAAGGAAATTAGTTAATCACAAACAAGACCTTATTTGACTTAGTATGGCTATCAAAAGGCATTTAAAACACGAACAAAGCAGCTATTCGTACCATTATTTACTGGTATTTTATTGACTATGGCTTCTCTTAACACACTCATTGGCTGATACGTCTCGAGTTTAATGATCATCTATACTTCACATCAATAACGCCAAGAAGTTAAAGTTAAATAATCTTTATGCATTATACATTCTCAAATATTTAAATTATTTCGATTATAAACACTAAGTATCTTTTAAAATGATGTATTTCATATTCTAGAGCAATGTGTGCTATGCACTATTCACTCTTATTTTTGCATAATTCATAAATTTAAGCCAAGCCTAGGTGTATGATATGTTATCCACTATACGCTTTTAGGAATATCTTAAGCATGAATATAAACACAGAACTATATAGACACATATACTATCTAATATTTGATTTGTGTGCAATTTATGTATATTTAAATGATCGTATTTTAATATATATATATATGAATATTAACTACCGTATACTTAATTATGTATATAGACAGGTTTCTAATTAATTGTTAAATTATTTTTTTATTATCTTGAAGTATAGAAAATAAATGGATTTTAACTATTTAAGGCAATAAGAATGCGTGGAGAATTTAAATTAAATGCCAGTATACACAGTAGATCAAAATTAGCTCATGTGTAAATGTGTGAAATGGCTTGTGGTAGTATTCTTGTTTCTTATTAACGATTTTTCTTTTTTTTTAAGCGTAAATGAGTATGATTGTCCATACGATTGGTAAGAAAGGAGAACGATTACATTTTTAACTTTATTATTAAGAATAAGCTCTACTACAACATTCCTCGCCAAATCGAAACTAAATAAATTGGAACTTCATTTGAAAGTACAGACAAAACTTATATAATCTAATTAAACTCAGACTTAAAAAAATATAATTTTATATAACGAAATACGTTTGAATTAACTGTTTGTTGAAGTGTTTTAAAATACATTATGTAGTATTCAAAAGAGGTTAGACCAGATTTTTTTAATAAATAAAGACAATCAATTTATATTTCATATTGTACATATTACATCATATAATCTGATTTTTTAATTAATAGTGTAATGTACTATTTACTAATAGCTATGCATTATGCATTATTATTAAACCCTGTCGAAACTAAAGTCAAAATTATAATTTGGTACTATATTACCTACATTTTGGTTATTTATTATCTGCCTTTATTACATCTTTTACTATTAAATATAATCAAGTCAAAACTGTAATTTGCTTCTAAAATCCAAAATACCCATCACAAAAAACATCTTTAAACCATCCTAATTCGAGCTGAGTCTCGCAGTATTAATAAATTAATGTGTCTGTATCTTGTAAAATATTTTTCTATCTTCTTTGGCTTAAGTTATTCTTACTTCTATTACAATGCTCTTTGCTCTTAAGCTTCACATCCGGCTTCGTCATCATCCATTGAATAAACGCAAGATCTCAGGAAAGCATTTTTTGTATTCTTATCCAACTTTAATTTTACAATCGTTTAGTATTTTTCTAAAATAAATCAAATTTATCTTTTATCCATTAGGTAAGTGTATATTTTTATCTTTATTGTTGTTAATACTTGCAAAATATCAACATTATCTTGATATCACAGCCTCTAAGTAATCCTGGCAACGTTTTAGAGTTTTTGATTTCCACGATCACACTTTTATATCTCAAGAGTTATCTTAGATTTATTCTCCATTTAACTTTTAGTTTGCATGTTTGTGTCCTACATTTATAATTAGGCACGATAATTTCTTTCGCTTATTTACAACTTAAATGTAAATTTTCTGTTAAAGCGGTTCTTATAAAGTGCTTGGTATCTATATAGCTATATAATCAACATGGCCGTTAGTAATTTATCACTATTAGTCATGTTAGAAAAATTTATGTAAAAGCGTTATAAAGTCCTTTGTATCTATATAGCTATATTTATAAAATCAATATGGCCGTGAGTAATTTACTACTGCTAGGCCTGTTTAGATTTTAGAAAAAAATCTTAATTCTTAAATATTGAGAGACAATTTTTATTTTTTTATTTAAGGCACATAATTTCTTTTTAGCCTTCTCTCCATTTCCTCAGGAGTTTCTACAAGTAACTTAAGGTCAAATCTATATATGTCCCATCACTGCTAGCCTCATTATTTTTTATTATTTCTTGCTGATGAACTATATTTTGGCAGTTTAAAATCAGGGTTATTTTAATTTGATATAAGCTCATTTAAAAATGGCGTTTATTTTTGTATAAAGGTTTATTATAAGCTTGTTCATAATTGGCGTCCATTTTTCTATCTCGCCTCACAACTTTTTTTGTGTTTTTAGAAGTTTGCCAAAAGCTCTTCTGCTATTCTGTTTACATTACAAACTTTTGTTTGATACCTAATTTCGGTACATTTCCTTATGACTTCAATTTCATGCCGAACGGTGGCGTAGTTGGCTAACGTGCTTGTTGTGATGAGCTCGACTGCTGAGGATGGGGAGATCGAGGTTCGAATCTCGGTCGGGTGAACTGAGGGTGGTTTTTCTTAAATGGTTTTCCACGCAAATGCGGGTTCACTTTAATTCAACCTTCCCAATTCCTAATCCATTAGAGTAATTAGTACTTAAAGCGTATAACCCGAACGGGTAGGAAGACGCGGTGCTACATATTATTATTCATGCCGAACTTGACACAATATTGACACTTTTGGTTATTCAAATTTTGGAATGAATTTTTTTTGGAAGGGTTAAATTAAAAATATCAGAAATCAATATTTTTTCAAATACATTATGTTAAGGGTTATTTTATGTAAAAAAAGAATTGTCTTCTGATACTTATCAAAATTTAAATTTTGCACACAGTATAGAACTAAATGATAGTAAATGCCAGTAAAATGTTTAGAGTTTGTTATTCAACTGAGTTATTACGGACACAAAACTTAAACCTGAGGTTAAAATGTGACATCTGTTCATAGAAGAAATGTATTTATTCTTTTAAGAGTACATTATTTGTTTAAAAAAGGGGGGTATAACCTAAACTGGTGAGGATAGAACTGTGCTGTCAGAGTGCATTAACAAGCTGAAACAAAAATGTGCTAAGTCTCAAACAAGATATTTTTTATTGGAAAATTGGCGCTATTGAAAAAACAATTACGGTAATACACAAACATCAAACTTAGTTGTAGGAAAATACAAAAATATTATTTGTAAGTATCAGAAAATATTAATATTATCCACATAGATTCATACCTAGTAATCATAATATGTAGGTATTGCTTTGCACTGAATTAAACCTAAAAGATCACTTTTTTTTCTGATCACCAGGGGATCCTTTCTTTGAAAGCGCTTTTAGGTTCAAATTCCTCATTGCTTATTGAAGATTTTTATCTACATAGGTTGGGTTTTTCAACATTTGCTTCTTTGGAACTCATTTGAATATGATGTTTTATACATTAATGTTGCAGGTTTGCCCTTCTCGACTTTGAATACCCTTATGCTCAGATTTTTACATGTTTCATTAATTGTTGAGAGGGTTCAATGTATTGATCATGCAAGTCTTATATATCATAAAAATCGGCATATCCCATTTCCCAAACGATGTAAGGTGTACCTTTAAAAAATCAATAGTAACTGTTAGGTGCAAAGCTCTCATTGATCAGATTGTTTTTCCTGACACGATAGTTCTTTCTCTTATTGATCCAGATGGTAATTATCAGAAAGCTGTTCTTTTTCCTCTCTGTTGGCATTAGAATAAAATGTGCACAAATCACACTGGTCTTTTTTGTTACAAAAAGGTTAATTGTGCATTCGTGAATACATCACATGTTTGGCATAAGGTTCTCTCGTTTCACAGTCTTGTTTGTAATCCCGATACAAATTGCAAAGTTTTTCCACCATCAATATATTTGCGAGAAGTTTCATGTAGTGTCTTTCAATGTGTGGAATTTATTCTGTGTTTTTTCTTATGGAATTCTTTTGCAACAAAGCCTATTTCCTTTTTAATGATGACTGAATAGGTCAATCTGTAATTTCTAAAGTTGTCTTAAAAATTGATTGCATATCCAAACATTGTTCTTCTAATTCAGAATAAAATGTGTGATTTAGACGCCTTCCTTTTTCTGTATATCAATAAGTTGGGCTGATTTGTTGCATACACTTGTTTATGAAATCTCTGACGATTAACATTCTTTAGATCCCAAAATTTGTTGAATAGCTTTGTTCTGTCATCTTCATTTATTTTCGTGTAGAATTTTATTCAACAATTTTCATTGCAAGGTTCATCCAATTTCCTAGTCTCAAAACTTTTTTAGTCTTTGATTGGGAAATATAACTTTTGGCAGAGTTTCTCAACAATTCGATTTTATTCTTTTTCCACAGTGATTGGCTCACTACTCTTTTCTTTTACCTCTTGGCTTTGCTTCACACCCAATAAGTTCCGGCTCAATACTCCCTTCACTTTCAACCAATTCAGATAGATCAAGTCGGTTCAGGTTGACTTTTGAAATCAGAAGCAAATGTGTCAGAATCTAATAGAGGTAGAAATAAAATCTGGATCTTTATTACTGTTTACTTCATATGAATATCTACTTTCCTCAAGGTGACCTGGTGGTCTAGAGGTAAGGTGTCAGACTTCTATGCAGGCGGCCGGGGTTCAAACCTCGAGGTCCCGGCAAAGATTTATCTGATTACCAAACCCTTCCTTCACCTCTGACAAGACATCTTGTGAATGTGGGGAATGCCAGGCCTCCACCGTGGTTAGGATTCCACATTAAACTGTAGGTCCTCCATTTCATCTCACAATCACCCTACTATTACACATTAGCGTAAGTGCGTATAACCCGAACGAGTAGTAAGACGCGGTGCTAATAATAATAATAAATACTTTCCTCAAGTTGAATCAACCTACATTTTGTCAGGTTGTCTGTTCTGCTTTCCATATGGATTTCCGTTTTATTTAATTACTTACTATCATTTGACTTCTTTTTGAGATGTGTCATTTGTTCACTTTTATTTTTGAGATGGCATGTAACCAGTCTACTCACTCCATCTTCTCAGCTTCTTGTTTATTATGGGCCTGCAGCAGCCAGTGTTTTATTAGAGCACCTCAGGGTTAGTATTATTATTATTACCGCGTCTTACTACCCGATCGGGTTGTACGCACTTACGCTAATGTGTAATGGTAGGGTGATTGTGAGATGAAATGGAGGACCTACAGTTTAACGTGGAATCCGAACCACGGTAGAGGCCTGGCATTCCTCACATTCACAAGATGTCTTGTCAGAGGTGAAGGAAGGGTTTGGTAATCCTCAGGATTAGTAAATTAATGGTGGGGGTGAACACCGATCAAATAAGTAGAAATTTAGAGTAAAACTTGAAGTTTTATTTGAACTAAATATTAGACATTTTGTACCACGGGTTCACTTAATGTAGAGAAACAAATTACTTAGTACATGAATATGAAAAATTATTTAAGGTAGTGGTCATTTAGCCAACTGGTCTAAATTTCTTTCCACCCATCTTCCCACGCTATGAAAATAACTTTTTGAATACAGGTCTTATCTGTTTGCGTGTTAACCGGCCAGTGTTTGTCGTGTCTGACACTTCCCTTCCACATAGGGTCAAACACAGCCGCTAAATCGGATGTTCTGATTGGCTAGCTGTTCGCGCCAAACCTCCCCTTTCAACTTTGAGGCCACAGGTGCATATCACAGCTTTCGGGTTCAGATAAATAATCTAGCACGATGCTTGAAAGTGAAAAGTAAAAGTAATAAAGTAAAATTAAGCTAATATTCCAACAAGAACCTTACAAAAATGAAAACTACTGGATTTTAAAGTTAAAGGCTGAAAAATCAAGTTAATGAATTGAAATTTAGCACAGTTATTGCTTACAACTTTGATTAAGATCTAGACAATTTATCACTAATATTAAACCTTACACTTAAATATAATTAGATCATTTGTTGCTAACATAGAGCTTCAATTAGGCTTAGACGATTATAAATTTAGTACTTAAGTATCGTGATCATATTAACAAGTTAACAATGGCAAACCAATACAATTATATGAATGGAAAGGGCCTAAAACCCCAACCACTTTACAGTCACTTTAACACTACAAATAAACTTGAACCACCTGTCCGTCACAAGTCAGAAGTGTCACTGCTCTTGGCGAGCATTCACAGGTTGTGTAGCATATAATAGCAACACTACTACCTCTAGCGCAGTAATATTAAACTCTGGATTGTGTCACTTTTAGGGAAACCTTTTCATGAAAGTCTTACTCTCCCATAATTATTATAAAATTGGCAAATTTTGACTTGTGACACTTTTGTCGCAAAGGTGTGATGTGTATCATTCTTGTTTTGTTTGGATTTGTTTCACAACACAATAACCTTAAAGATCTGTCTATCCACTATAAAATAAACTCGTGTCCATCCACTATAAAAAATTAATGTATCACCATAAAATAAGACACTTCGGTAATCATCTGTTTCTGGTTGGTTTTTCAAAGTATTGTCGAGAATCATTGGTCAACAGACATTTCTTTTAAGTGTGTGATTCGTTACACTTATACAAATTCTGCTCTTTTTGGTGGACAAGTGACTCGAGCTTTACTCGTAATATGTTATCGTTTGGTAACTTATTAAAATTGGAAATCCAAGTGATGTTTCTTAAATTGTCTCGACTTTTAGTGAAGACACTTATTACACCACTACCCACTACTGATGGATTTCCTAATTTTCATAAACCTGACTAATAGTAATTAAAATGTGTTAAAATCTATTAGGTTATATCTAAAAACCAAAGTAAACCTTAATGTTAGATCTGTGTGTTTTATGGACTAAAACTTGTAATGGCAGTCACTAATGAATGGTTGCTGAACGATTGTAGTTGGGTCATGTTTAGAGTATGACTTTGGATCGAGTGATGAAGCAAATATATAAAGGTAGCGTCAGTGGATAAAAAGGAAGCTTCGGTAGGTCATGTAAGACATGACTAAATTGCTAGATGAATGTGTGAAAAAGAAACATTTTTTTTTACCTGGATGACAGTTCGAAAATCATATGTTAAGGTTTTGGGTTGCCAACACTTGTAAAAGTTTACCGTTTTGTTGTAAATGTAAAGATCTTTAGTTACCTTTTATATATTACATTTAAAATAATGTAAACTTAAGTTTTCTCATACTATTTCATGTTTTAAATAATTTCTTTTTATCCAACTCTAAATAATATTTTAAACATAATTAAAAGTACTTATTCTTTGTTTTGGAAAGTTATTATAATTATCACATCTTACTACCCATTTGGGTTTACACACTTACGCTAATGTGTAATGGTAGGGTGATTGTGAGATGAAATGGAGGACCTATAGTTTTACGTGGAATCCGAACCACGGTGGGAGGTCTGTCATTCCCCCACATTCACAAGTTGTGATCAATACACGTCTTGTCAGAGGTGAAGGAAAGGTTTGTTAAGCAAATAAATTTGGAACGTTATTGATGTTGTGTAATATATAGCACACATCAATACCTTTTAATACAGGCATCGTATTTACTTGGAAAAGAGAAAATTGTGCTTTTTTTTACATACAATAGATGATTTTATGATTATTTTATTGTGTTTTGAAATATTTAACTGAATAACATATTTTCATCAACTGCGTGTCTGCATCATTGTAAAAAACTTGTTTACTGTCATGTTCAACCACATGGTTTAAATTCGCCGGTCGCCATTTTGAAGTTATGTTCATTTGAAGTTTTTGTGAAAGTGGCGCTGATATTTTTTTAAGTGAAATAAAACGATAAATAAACTTTGTGTCCATATTAGGGACTATTTCTAGTAACATTTTGAGCTGTCATCCAGGTAAATTTAGGCCATGAATGAATTATATTGCATGGCGTTTGATTGTTGAAGCGAAGGGGGTATGCAAGGATAGGGAAGTATGGAGAAAGTTAGGGAGGATGGATTAAGTATGGAACTATCGACCTATAAATGTCAGGGAATTAGCTTGGTCATGGGAAATTTCGGAAATTTTATCAAATTTATGGAACTTTTACATATATGCTATACAAAATAGGTCAAAATAGAACTTTTATTCCAGTTTATATACACCACAAATCTCTTTTGAGTCAATCTCTTGGTGACATTAGAGTAAAGTTTTTGTATTGACCACTAATTTCTAGAAATTTAAGGTGGGGGAGCAAACTATTTCCACTGTATTCCACTCACCTTAAGTACAATTGAGTTTTTCACCATCAGCTATCCTCTTTTTTTTTTCTTTGTTGCAAGATGTAAATAAATATATCAAACGTGACATTCAATTTTAATTTGTTCTTGTTCATTGTGTCATGCACGATAATTCATAACTTTATGAAGAAAAGTATGACTCACGAGAATGCTTCAGGTTTGGCTTCAAAGTGGTTCGATTTGCTAGTCTGTACACAGCTTAGTATGTTATCATTTGGTAACTTAAATATCTATTGGAAATCTAAGGGGGGAGCGGAATTGTATCCATTCGGAATGGTATCCATTCAGATAGTTTTGTGAAAAATTGGAATTGTATCCACTGGAATTATATCCACAAAAACTGGAATTTTATCCACTCGGAATGGTATCCATTCCGATCGTTTTGTAAAAACTGCTTTTGTGAAAAATTGGAATTGTATCCACAAATGGCCGACTTTAGGTTTAACAGAAGGAACGTTTAACTTACAAACTTTTCATAAATTTTTCTGGATTGTAGTGAAGACACTTATTTCACCACTACCCACTACTGATGGATTTCCTAATTTTAATTGTCTAATGGCCTTTACTAATGATCATTAAAAAGAATAAACTCTATTGTCTTATATCAAAGTAGGGCCTAAACCTTAGTATTTGATCTGGTGTTTTGTGGACTGTGCATTGAACTTGGAAATTTCTGATAACCATCTTTGTGAGAGGGAAAAAATCTTATTCTTCCATGACAAGTAGACCTACATATTTTCTCACGAATAGTATTTGTCATAAGAATGTTAAAACAATGGATATTTTATAAAACTCTTTTTCTTAACGTTTCATAAATTTTACAACGTTTTTAGTAGAAGAATAAATTGAATACCTCACACATACCTTCTTTTTGTACTACTTATAAGGCAAAAGTGTTTTCGCCCCAAAGAAAGTGAGGCTTAACAATTTTAATGCCCAAGTGAGTGCATAAAGTTTGTGAACCCCTGATCTAGTTGAAACTTTATTTACTTGAGGAGTATTATGTTTTAACAAGAATGACGCTCTATATATTCAGATATTCATATAGCTGACAGGGTTTTAAAAGAACATACCCTACTAGATAACATGTTAGTACCTATATAAAATGTTTATTTAGTGACTAAGAACATAAATATAAATTAACATAATTTGATCAATGTAAACAGAAACATTGTTGTTCACTAAGGAAAACTTTAAAAATGTACTTGAAAAACTTTCAAAAGTAATAATTTTTTAACAAGTTTTGTAGCCGCTAAGTTTGAAAACAAAACTGTATTTAATTAATACTGCGTAACACTGCTTTGTTAAGTTTCTTTTGTTTGTACACATGTAAACCAACATAACTTAACAAATCATGTTACGATATAAACGAATCACAACTTGTGGCGATGTTCACCAACACATCATTTTGGCTGTTTTGGGATGGCTGATCAATGCCAACAAGTTGTGTTGGCTCAGTTGTTGCGAGATAATAAACAACCAACCCATTTTGGTTGTTTTGGGTTGTTCTGCACATGCACTCTCGAATCGAGAATGTCTCTAGCGATGCACCTGTTTTGTTTTCAGATTATTTTAAACTTCAACATTGTGGTCTATATAATTTGGGGTCATAGTGGAACAAAGCGATTATACTACAACAAATGGATTTCTATTATAAGTATGATGGTGTTTGGAACGCTGCCTCTGCTAATAGCAAGAATTGGAATAATTGAAGAAACCTCTTCAATGTCTGTATGGTCTAAGGTGCTACTCTTGCAATAGACTAGACAGCATATGGCGGGCACATAGTGGTTTGATCCCAGTCGGTTTTTCCTGAAGGGTTTCTTACTTTCTACTCAAACATGAATACACTTTCTCTGAATTCAGCCTCCCCCCATCCCTGATCCATTAGTCTAATTGGTACATTATCGTATAAACCTGAATGGGTAGTAAGAAGTTGTTTTAAAAAATAATCTGGAAGATGCACTTACTGTAATAGCTAAATTTTTTGATGTCAATTTGTTGATAATAGAAAAAGAAATCGTTGGTATTCAGGCCCAGTATTTGTGTAAATTGTTTAAAGTAACAAAAATCAAAGCGGGGCAGCAGAGCAGTATGTTCCGTTCCGACTGCATTGATTTAATGTATGTCGTTTCTCCATGGCTATAAATGAATGGATTGATTATAAACCAGACAAGGGTCCAGGATGATGGCCCAATAGTGACATAATAAACACAGTATGCTTTTCCACATTTGTTGGTGTCCAACTTATTAAATAACATACAAGACATAAGATTAAGGCTTTTAGGAAGTAAGCTTAGGCATAGGAAAAACAAACTTGTGTGAATTAACTTAAAATATTGAAGACTTTGACCCCTGGCATGGGTGTTGAACATCTTTGTTTTCACAAACGTTCTCTGGTGCAGTCGTGAATCAACGTTTCATTGCAATATGGTGATTACAATGTCATATATCAATAAACCACTACTTTTAGCCAGTCTGAGTACTTTATATCAAAGTTAATAGAAGGTGCTTTTAATTCAATGCTATACATTAACCATGAATAAGTCAAAGAAATAAGAAAATAAGTGAGAAGTGAAATATGTCGGATAAGAGTTTACTAGAACAAAATTGGCTACCGATCCTGCCTAGATCGCTAAGCTAAAAACGTGCCAGGGTATGAGTTAATCAAATTGGGAGAAAATAATGTATGTTCTATTTATCATTCAAATATACTAAATATAAGACTTGTTACCTATTTTCATAATGGTATGTTTATTATGTTTTAGAACATAAAAAAAGAAATGGCAGACAATGATGATCTTTTGGACTACGAAGATGAGGAGCAACCTGAGCCTGTTGTTGTGGATGGATCCGGGGACACAAACACTAAGAAAGAGGTGAAGGGAACATACGTTTCCATCCACAGCTCCGGTTTTCGTGACTTCCTTCTCAAACCAGAGATCTTGAGGGCTATTGTGGATTGTGGTTTTGAACATCCTTCTGAAGGTACTGATAATGTTTCTTGAGTAAATGTTCTAAATATTCAACATAACTATCAGAATTTCAAGTGATGTTTTATTCATTCTTCTTGAGTATAATGAAGACACCATTTAACCACTACCCACTACTGATGGAGTTCTGATGTAAACTAGATACTTAAAATTAATTTACTTAACTTAGTAGTATTTATTTTATTTCAAAGTCAGTCAACTTTGGTTTGAGTGAAGTCTGTTGTAGTGAACATTCAGCTACAGCGAACTTGGTCCCAACCCATATACATTTCAATAACTGTTTAAAAAATGTATATTTAATCTTCAACTTCGGTTTTAGCGAACAGAAAAATTTAAAATTTTAACAAGAAAGGCCATTTTAACATAATTCTTTTAAAACATAACTTTTTGGTTGTTTAAACTGGAAGACACCAATTCTCTACCCGAGTTCTTTAGGTAGCACAAAGCTTGTCTGAAATTATGGAATGTGTAGGGGGAAAGGGAAGGGTTTGAGCTTAAACAGTCACTGTACTCATTGACCTGACTTCAGTTTTAATACACGCCTTCTGAGTTGTATTAACATGACAGGGAAATACGGCAGGTCAGTGAATGGCAGTGGCAGTCTTTGACATTTAAAAAATTGTTTTCATTAATCTCTTTCTTCAAGAGGGTATATGAAACTAAAAAAAATAATTAGACTTTTCAACTCAGTTTAGTTTTTTGATTGCATGGGTAATATGGAAAAAGCACAAATTCTAGAGAAGGCTCTGAAAAAAATATTAACTGAAACAGTATGTACAGTAAACAACAGCATATAACCAATTTTTTTAAGATTAATTTATGGATTTCAATAAAGATCGATTGTATTTGAACTCAATTTTGTTTGCCACTAACCCACTACTTTTAGTATTTAAAAAAGGGTGTTTTAGCGAACTTAGGACATTGAACAAAATATATGAAGAGTTCGGAGAGGTTCATTTTTACCAGAGTTGACGACTATGCACTTTGATGAACTTGTCTGGCCTACACATTTTGAAATATTTAAGTAAAGGAACTGTAATTACAAAAGTTTAGCCATAAACCTTCTGGCTTAAATTTGACTAAGTTTATGTTTATAAGGTTATTAAATTATGTCATATTTTAAGTTTTACTCTTTTTTAACAGTTCAGCATGAATGTATCCCACAAGCTGTTCTCGGAATGGATATCCTATGTCAGGCGAAGTCTGGTATGGGAAAGACAGCTGTGTTCGTTTTAGCCACTTTGCAACAACTGGAGCCCACGGAAAATGTTGTGTATGTGTTGGTCATGTGTCACACTCGGGAGCTGGCCTTCCAGATCAGCAAGGAATATGAGAGATTCTCCAAGTACATGCCAACTATTAAGGTATGCTTAGAGTTTGTAAAGTAGTCATAGTGTGGTTATTTATTAGATCAATCTTGTTGAAATTTGCAATCATTTTAATGTTAATTTGTTAAAATGACCCCAATACTCATACTTTTTCTAGACCACTTTTTATTTTACTAGTATATGTTAGTCTACATTAATATGTAGGTATGACTGTACTTTGACATCTAAAAACACATTTACCTTAATTTAGGCCACACACTTTCCATACTACATGGTAGTTTGGAGTGTAATTTGATTTTACTCAGTCATTCATAATGTTCGTAGTTTGTATTCTCTTCTTTGTGTTTGATAAAGGTAACAATGCCGAAATATTATTTTATTTGTGTTAAAATATGTGTGTGACTACTTCTCTAGAAGACAGCAGAAAGGAAGATGTCACCTTTGTTCATTGGACTCTTCCCACATTTTTCTTCTTTCCTTAGGTGGGCTTTCTTCATCAAATTTATTCTTGGTAGTTTATTTTTCATTTTTCTTTATTTATCATTTTCCTTTATTATAAAATTATCTAGCCATTGGGCCACCTCATTTTTAAACATAATGTATTGTAAGAATAGCACAATTTTATTTTTGAATTTAACAATTTTAATAAATATTTAATGGTCAAATATTTAAGGGGTTTAATCTATTTATTAACAAGTATATCAGTTTTAAAACGGAAGCTTAACATTTAATGGTTGATAAGTGCAGATTTAAAAAACTCGTACAAAGAAAGGTAAACACAAGCCACTTGCGTCCCAGACATAATAGGTTGTATTGATGTTAACAATACACTGGTCATTAGTGGGGGGGGGGGGGGGG
>CABFVX010001360.1:0-39531 GCA_902151425.1 Timema shepardi | reverse complement strand
GGGGGGGGGGGGGTGAAGATTGTTACACGACCTGCATTTGGTTAATTGCGTTGAATGGGCAAGAATCTTAACTGCTGGTGCACAATTCAATCTGCTGATAAAATTTTTGTCGCTATTAAATAATTAAAAAAAGGTCTGACTTAATAATCTTGTGCTGGGCAACAAAGCAAGAATTACTGTATTCTAGTTTTATAACAAAGGAAATTGATAGAACTAAAGAAAAAGGAAAAATAAACTAATTAGAGTAAAAATGATGAAGAAAGCCCACCTAGAAAAAGAGGGAAGATGTGGTAAGAATCCAATGCACAAAGGTGACATCTTATTCCGTTTATCTGTCTTCTATAATCAGAGACCCTGATTTGTGGCAAATAAAACTTAGATTTCGTTAAATAAAACATATTTCAGTATAAAAAGTCTGTAAATAAAAGGCTAGATTATGATTTGTGGTAAATAAAAGATTGGATTTCGTTAAATAATTAAAGGGCTGTTGAATTTCCGTAAAAATTAGAAACGTTAGATAAAAGGTTAAATTTTGATTTGTGGCAAATTATTGTATTTCATTAAATAAACTCATATTTTGGTATATAAATAAAAACAATCTTAGGGTAAGGGTGCTGAAAATTACAGCAAATCAACTCTAATATACAGTGTTATGGATAGAAAAATCACAGCTAAAAGGGTTTTTTTCCCGAATAAAGAGCTACAGATAACACCAACACTGGATTACTCCATTTTGAATTCAAAGAAAAACTGTTTTTGTGAGTAAAGATAAATTTCTTGATACAAAGTTGTTCAGTTTCGAGACTGATAAAATTACATAATTTATCTTTTATTTAGTGGACTTTTTCAAAGTCATCTCAAGATGGCCCTGTATTTCTTATTGTAGAATCATAAAATCATAGTATGAAAAAAACAAGCCACTTTTGTCAGAATTTTTTTTACTCAGGTCTATTTTTGATCTATTAAACACAAATTGAGTAATATTTTTATTGTTGCCTTGTTATGAAACAAAAGGAAATAGGGAATATGTTTCATACAGCCAATTTAAACATTCTAGAATCATATTGTTTAAAAATCATATCAATCAAAATTTTAGTGTCTTAGCTATTTTTAAAAGTGCTGTTAGAATGAGTTCTAGAAAATATGTGAAATAAACAGATTAGGCCTATTTTTCCTTTGATCAACTTTAATCATCATTGAAGGATTATATTCTATTTTATTAAGTTAGCAAAAATAGAAATACAAACGGATATATTTAATAAAGACTACAACATGCTTAACAATTAACCATACATTAGAAATAGTCAACTCACTAATCAATAATGCCTAAGTATGTTTTATTATTATTATCTTATATACCCATTATCTATCTTTGCGTAGAAAACAAATATATTCGATTCTTTCGATATATTGATTTCTGAGAATACACTATTTAAAACACAACATATTTTTGACTACAATATGTTCATTCCCATTTTATAAGGCAGGATTATGTTTGAATATTTTTACAATTACTTCAATAACATACCTAAGGAGCTTATAGAAGGAATTAGGTAGAACAACTTTCTAATAGCAATCCATGTCCTCTGAAGTCATCTTGAGTCAGGCGAGGCTATTGAAGGTGGGAAGTACGATAAAATTCCACTGACATGCACACATTCAGAAATTTTCACAGTTTAAAAGAAAAATGCTGGAAATTCTTTTTTTTTTGCACTCACATTTGGCTGAAGGTTCTTTAAATGTGTCCAGTCAACGGTGATAGTAGGTAAGGTCAGATCACATCATGTCTGATATCTGCCCATACATTAACAGAAAACCTCTCAGTGGCTGCAAGCAACGGTAGCATGGGGGTTCTTTTCAGTCCAATGGCTGTTAGGGCAATCTAAGAAGCCATCTCTGGTGAACAGTACTCTGCTTAAAGGATGGGGCTCATTCAGTCAATGCTGCAAAATCCACTGATGGCGTCTGGACTGGTGTAAAAGCTAGGCCCCCGTCATTTGATCACATATTAAGCTAGTGGAATAATAGTCAAGTATACATATTTATAAGGAATCATGCTTCAACTCAATGGCCTCGTCTGACTCAAGATGACTTTGGAGGACAAGGATTTCTATTCGAAAGTAAGTTCTGCCATAGTCCTATCCACTAAACTCCATAAATTTTGACCTAACCTTTTGAATCACTGCTCTTTATTTTAAATACTCCAATAGAAATTTAAAATGTTGAATATTTGGGTGGTCTCAGTAATCATGATGAAAAAAAGATAGGGACAACTGAATTGTCTCTGAATGATTTATCTTCTCTGAAAAGGAATAAAATATATTTGTTTTATCTTATATTGCTTTCTTTCAACCAAGTGATAAATTTCAAAAACATATTTTTCAGGTTGGTGTATTTTTTGGAGGCCTTCCAATCCAAAAAGATGAAGAGGTTTTGAAGACCAGTTGCCCACACATCTTGGTGGGTACACCTGGTCGTATATTAGCCCTAGTGCGCTCGAAGAAACTTAACCTGAAACATCTGAAACACTTTATTCTTGATGAATGTGATAAAATGCTGGAGCTGTTAGGTGAGTGAAAACCTTTGTCATTTTGTTAGTTTCACTAAGGGAAATGAATCTATTTAACTGTTTAGTTATATCTTTATTTATAAAAATTAAAACTATTCCAAATTTTTGAATTGTTGTCAATTTGAAGCAAATCTAAGTCACATTTGTGAAGTCATTATCATAAAACGTTTTCAGCCTGTGGCCAGGTCTGTTTAGTATAATGCCTCCATATCTCTGTCCTTTCACCATTCTCCCTCCTGCATTCTCTTCCAATCTCCACCTCTGACTTGTATACATGCTGCTATTTGGGTCATTCCATGCCATTTCAACAAATTTTTAAACACCTCAAATAAGTATTAACTTTACTTGCACTGGTTGACGGCACAAGATCACTTGATTGACTTGAAACTAGCACCCAACTGTTCCCATGTGAACCCCGTTAAATAGCGCTATTACAACAAAACATCACACTCTACACCCACAGACAGCATTTTAATACAAATGACCAGTAAATGCTATACTCACCACTAGTTAAACTAGCTTTGTGTAATGGTCTTGCTAGTGGTGAATAAACTGGTCTCGTGTTACCCAAACCTTAGTAGTGCAAAGGGAGTGAATACAAGAACTAAAGGACTAGTGTACAAATCAGTAGCTGTGATGTTATCAAGGAAACACCCACTGTCAATTTTTATTACTACAAAACGCTTATTAAAAATTTCAAGCAAATACCATCTATAATTAAGGGAAAAGAAGCTTACTTTGAATTTCACCATGCACCCGCCTCGGTGGCGTAGTGGCTAACACGCTTGTGTTGAGCTCGAGGACGGAGGTTCGAATCTAGTTCGGGTGAACCGAGGGCCTAAATGGTTTTCCACTCCAATCACGCAAATGCGGGTTCACTTCTAATTCATCCTTCCCAATTCCTAATCAGAGTAATTAGTACTTAAAGCGTATAACCTGAACGGGTAGTAAGACGCGGTGTTAAAAAATTCACCATTTTCATGAATAAAAACCACATTGTTCATTAAAAAGCTTAAAAGGGGATGATTATTCCTGCTCTCTCATACACCTCATGTTTAGGTTTATAAATCTGATTGGGTTTTAAATTCATAATTTAGAAAAAAAAATAGTGACCTCAGTGATAGATTTATTTGTCATACTCCAAATCACATGCCTACCACACTGATTTAGCAAATTCTGACATTTTAATCACTGACCTAGAGTATAACCCTGGGTAGCCCAAAATTTCAAATAATATGAATACACTTTTCAACAAACTGGAAAAAAGTCAAATCAAATATATTTTATTGTTTAACAAGCTCAAAGCTTAGAATTGTAAGAAATAGTTATATCTGATTACAAATTCTTAATATCTTAATACTGTGGTAAACACAATGTTTTCTTGTTACTCAAAAAATTATGTTACATATCAGTTAAATAAATGGAAATTTGATTAAACTCGGTCAACTATATTTTGAAAATATGTTTATCCCCTGTATTGTCCTGCTTAATTTGAATACCCTCCGGTCCCAATTAGTTGAGGGTCTAGTATAAATCTAATGTGACCCAAACAAAATACCCATAATAAATACTGCCTGTGAATACTTCATGAACATAAGTTGTGAAGATACAATCCTTTGGTCTGAACGATTTGATGAGAGACACTTATAACTTGGCATTTAGGTAAAAATCCTTGTAATCAGGGCTCTGGAGTCACAAAGTCAAGGGGAGATAAAAATGGGTAAGATTCAAGGGAAGTTACACCTAAAGAACACTCTGAATACAAAATATGTCGTAATATTTATGGGATTTGCCTTTATTTCATTACTCATTATTTTTCTAAAAATGTGCTTACTTATTTAAATCCCAATAACCAGCTCTGGTGACCGCATGGTGTAAACCACTATGTTCGACTAAACTGTCGAAGACGGGGAGATATGGGTTTGGTCCCAAGTGGGTGCACTGTTTTTTTTTCCTAAATGGCTTTCCACTCTTCCTCCATGCTAGAGTGGGTGCATTTTCCCTTAACTAAGCCTTCCTAATCCCTAAATCATTAGTGTAACGAGTACATAGGTATATAACCCAAATGGGAGTAAGACACGGTGCTAAAAATCACAATGAAAAAATATTTAACCCATTTTTAACTCGTGAGCCATTTTCATTTTGAGTCGGCTGCAAACAAAAGCCTCTTTTATCTCTGGACCCTTCATTCCTCCTGTTTGCATATATTGTTCCAGTCAACTCTTCTCGACTCATTCTCCTTCACTGGGTCAATCCATTATTCTTAAATTAACGTGTTTGTCGTATTCTATGCATGGATTTTTAGATTATTAATTATTACCGCGTCTTAGTACCCTTCCGGATTCTACACTGACACTAATGTGTAATGGTGGGGTGATTTGAGATGAAATGGAGGACCTACAATTTAATATGGGATCCGAACCATGTTGGAGGCCTGGCATTCCACACATTAACAAGTTGTGATTAATATTAAAATAGATTTTATATAAATGTCCATGTTATTTCTCTGTTCAGTTAATTTTCTCACACCTTTTTATCAAAATGTCAACAGTAAAAACCAAAGAAAGAATATGTAATATTGATTGTTTCAGATATGCGACGGGATGTGCAGGAGATCTTCCGCAACACTCCTCATGGCAAGCAAGTCATGATGTTTAGTGCTACACTGAGCAAGGAAATTCGACCTGTTTGCAAGAAATTTATGCAAGATGTAATTCCTCTTCGCATTTTTAATTTTTTACATAGATGTGGGGTATTGCGCAATATAATTTTCTGTAATGGTTAGCACGTCACTTTGCAGCAGTTCCAGTTCTTAAACCTCTAAAACCAATCGATGATGTTTGCGTGTAGACACAGCAGGGTGGGCAACCGTTTATTCCTTTGGTGGGCACACTCTAGTTCCCGAGTTGGAAGAAGTGTCACTTTATTTCCTTATTCTGCCATTTCCTTCAATCCTGACTTCTGTTGAACTTGTTTAAATGTTTCCCCCTTCACCATAGTTCTTATTATTTCCATTGGCACTGTAGCGCGTCTTATTTGAATTTATCTGGGGTTCTTGTAATTTTACTGGGAATTATGTGGGAGGGCTTTGAAGATAAGAAGATGAAGAAAAGAAGATAGAAGATTCAAGAAAGAAGATTGAAGATTGAAGAATGGGAATTGATGTGTTAAGGGCAGTTAATGCATTTTTATTGGACGTTCAAAAGTTGTCTTCATAATGAGAGCAGGTGGTTGGGCCGTGGCTACAGTGCACTTAAAATTTGGTAGGCACCTGGGTTGATGAAGGAGCTTTGATTATGAAGATGAAGCAGAGTTGGAAACAACGTGCTCCTCTTGTGACGTCGGTAGCTTCTCGGGGTATGGAAGGCTGGTTTGGCCAAACTACCTCTTTTGGATCCAACCGTATGTAAATGATCTGCAATGGTTCTGGTATCTGCTGTTTTATTGTAGCACTTTTTGTTTTGGTGGGCTAAGCTAGTTTATTGAGAAATATATTGATCCAATAATTAGTCTAAGATTACTCAATATAAATAAGTTGCGTGCTATATTTTATACAAGAAAATCTTTAATTTTCATAATTACATTGAAATAGCTTTTCAATGTTCAACCTTAAATAGGTGTTTTTTTATATGGTTTTACATCTTACAAACATTAACACAAAATTTCAATAATTCGCACCAATAGCCAAGCTTAGAATAACGAACATAAAATGTTTTAATCAGCTCAATATTACAAAGCTTTGAACATCTAAAGCTACTTTTATATTTGGCTCCACTGATTTTATTTTAAATGGCACTATACAAATGAGGCTCTGTAAAAGTGTTTCACAAGGCCTTCAAATTCTATTTTTATCATGCCGGCTAATATTTTAAATACCAATAAAAAGTCTGGCTAAGAAATTTTAAATAAATACTTTATTTCTTCACATTTATTGAAAGGTTCATCTCTTGATTTCGTAAAAAGTGTACTAATACAATTATTTACTAGATTCAATTTAGTCAAGTCAGGGAATTACTGTAGTAAAAATTTATTTCCTTTGTCAACATCGTGTTTGAAATAGAGGTATTATCTTTAATAGCTTTATTAAAAAATGAAAATACTAAAAAGATAACGACTCATTAGTTGTAAATTCTATTAATTGCCTAAATCAAATATATTTATTACAGTTTTGGTTGGTGAATACAATACGATCTTAAAAATCTGACAAGGTAATATATGAAAGCTAATTTGTTCCTTATGGTATGCATTGAAACAATTCTACCAATGGTTTTAAATAGTAAATGCTATTTTGATGGGCTTAGAATTTTCACCCACACCTTTTCCAATTAATATATCTTGTACTGATGGAAATTAAAAGGATGTGAAACAACAATAAAATGGCTTTGGAAATATTCAACCTTCGATTTTACTTCAATCAATTTTGGCACAAATTTTATTTTTTATTAAAATATCTTTAACCTCACTACACTTTTTCTTTGTCGAAACATTCCTAATAAATGAATTGGCTCACCTTTTCAAATACATTATTTCCATTATTGTTATTGTATTATCAGCCCTTAGCTTTTCCTTTGAAAATATTTTTGACACATTGCATTCACTTTCCTAAAAACAAAAAAAAAGTTGCTTTGCCTATTTGAATACCCAATATTTAAGTTATCTTTTAGCTTCATACTAAAAAAAATAATTTATAGGACTGAATATTTGCAATTTAAATATGCACCCATGGGCCCAAATTATTCTTTTGGTGTGGATCTTCTCTTCTACTTGACATGTTTATTAAATTCAGCCAATTTTTGTGATTTTCCTTTGCTTACTAAAATATAAAATGTTAACCTTGTACATTTAACACAATAGTGTTAAATATGACTACCGGCTGTGGTGGTACCTGGTCAGTGCTGTATTAGGGTATTTTGTGCTTAATATGTTTGCTACTCTTATACTTCTCAGCCAATGGAGGTGTATGTTGATGATGAGGCCAAATTGACTCTCCATGGACTTCAACAGCACTATGTAAAACTTAAAGAAAACGAGAAAAACAAGAAACTCTTTGAATTACTTGACATTTTAGAGTTCAATCAGGTAACAATCTTTTATATAATTAATTCTATAAGGAAAACCTCTTTTCGTTTTATGAGGTAATTGTATTATAGTTGGAAGAAAGTATAAGAAAGGTGGATAGGTTTATATGGTTTATATTATAAAGGCCATATTGTGTTCTTTTTTATATGTTTCTATCCACCTTGCCTATACTTTCTTCCAAATATATAACTAATTGAAATTATTGTGCCAGTAGAGGTATTAAAAAAGTAATGAACAAGAAACAACATGGACTGGAATTAGATTGTTTCATATTTCCCAGACAAGAGTTGGGTACCTATTATATTTTCCAGTGGCAGATATTTATGGAAATATAGTTACTTGATTCTTTAAACTGTAGATCTCTGCCAGTATTGTAATCTTTGTAAAAAGTTATTTCTTTTTCCTTGTACTGTGTTTAGTGATGAATGAGTCACTGTTTACTCTTTGGAAGTGGTTTTTGAAATTTGGGGGGGGTAGGGGGCGCTGGCAGCTGAGGAGCAAAAACCCAGCAAAGTGTATTTAGTGTACAGTTTGCTATTGGAATGTCAAGATGTTGGAGACAGGCATATATTATTATTAGCATCACGTCTTACTACCTTTTCGGGTATACACTCTTATGCTAATGTGTAATGGTAGGGGGATTGTGGGATGCAATGGATGACCTACAGTTTAACGTGAGATCCGAACTACGGTGGAGGCCTGACATTTCACACATTCACAAGTTGGGATTAATACACGTCTTGTCAGAGTAAAAAGAAGGGTTTGGATATCAGACAAATCTGTGCCGGGACCTAGGATAGAACCCCAAACCACCTCCACAGAAGTCTGATACCTTACCTGTAGACCACTAGGTATATATTTGAAGGGCTGTTGGAACACAACTAGGTCAGAACCAAGTGAATAGTCTGTTCATGAAAGGTTTTTGCCTAGATAACAGTTCAAAAATCATATGTTTAGGTTTTGGGGCGCCAACATTTCTAAAATATCACTTTTGTTATCTATGTTAATTTTTTTAATTACTTGGAAAAAAGAAAATACTTGCCAATATTTTATATGTATATATGGTAAATTATTTTATTGTATTTAGTTCTAGCTTGACCTTTTCCCCCCCTTCATCCATTACTGTTTACAGCCTATGGCCTGGGTCAGTTTCTTATTCAAGTCATATATTTCACTACTGGCATGCTAAGTCTCATGGTTTCATATGCTTTATAATCTATCTAAGGACTAGGAAGGCCACAGTATCCAGTCCCAAGCTGTCAATTTATCAATATTAAAGAGTAAACCCATATTTCTATCATTATACATTTTTGACAATGCCGGGAATCTGATCTGGGACACTTAGCTTAGTAGTCAGAAATGCCACTGAATGATCCGACTTTTTGACTGATCAAATAATGTTTCACTTTAGCTATTTAATTTATAAATATTCACTACACACGTTAACTCTTCAGAAATGAGTGAAACTAAGTTTTGGCAACAATTTATCAATAATTTAGTGAACCTAAATAAATATAATGGTTTTTCTACTTCATTTTTATTAACTATGGTGATTTTTGTTTTATTTTTATTGAACTTCTTATTCAAAGAGCTAAATAAAACACAATTGAAAAGCAACAAAAAATATTATTACAGTAGAGCGGCTATTTTAATTTGATAGTATTATCATAGCTTTCTATCTATATATATGTGATATATCAATTAATGATAGATAGTATTGATACATTAAGTAAAATGACCATCCCAAGTCTTTGTAATATATATTGAATGTTTGCTATGAATTGAATCATATTTTGACAGTCTCACTCAACTATTACCATTTTATAATTTGTCAAAGTTGTTAAGTTTCGAGATCATTTATTTTTCATGTAGACCACTTCAGAATGTTAGGGTTGTACTATATCTACTATTTGCCTGCATTTAAGTGAAACGGCAACTTAACTAATATGAGAGATAATCAATTAACACCTATTTTGAATGTTGCCGTTTTATCAGGAGCTAAGAATTGAAGTTGTAGGAATAAAGTTGGTTTGACAGCCATATTAGGTATAGTTCAATTCTAAAAGGTCATTCTATGATGATAATGATAGGGACATCTGAATAAATAATATGAACGATGTCTATCATCTCTGATGTTTGACCTGAAATTGATACACCTTGAAGATAGCATGCTCTTTTCTATTGTAAATTAACCTTGAGCTTGCAAACCCCCTATTAGTAATTCTGTCATTACAGGGATTCTTGCGGTTGCCCTCATTTCATATGATATTAGGGCTCAGCACTCTAGACACTTTAGCTCAGTCGGCAGGTAGCGTGTATGTTTACTGAGCAAAAGGTTCCAGGTTTGATTCCTGATATGACCGTTAAATGTGTGTTTTACCTTTCTACTATTACGTTGTCTTTTTCATTCCCCAACCTATGTTTCATCACTGCTCTTTTATTGGATATAAAAAGAGAATGACTTTTGCTGATTTTTATTGTACTTTGCTTAAATAGGTTGTGATATTTGTGAAGTCAGTACAGAGGTGTATGGCTCTTGCACAGCTCTTGATAGAACAGAACTTTCCTGCAATAGCTATCCATCGAGGCATGACACAAGAAGAAAGGTTGTCGAGGTACCAACAATTCAAGGATTTTCAAAAGGTAGGTCATAATTAAATACATATAATTAGCATAATGGTTATTTTGACTGAAATCTATGGCTTGGGAGACCATTGAATACTTATTTAGAAATTGGCACCACCTTTAATAAAATGTGTATTATATCAAATTTTCTTCTCACACCATACAATAAAGGTGATTGCTCTTGGATTTCACAGTTTTATTTGATAAAATCCTAGAGCATGCTCTATAAGTAGAGATCCAATATTATGGTAAGTAAATATTTGATTATTCATCATAAAAAAAAGGATTTCGGTTTAAAAATTCTTAATGTGGTTTTATAACACCTTACAAAATCATAAAATTACATCTTTTTGCACCTCTTAAAGGCCTACAAAATATAGCATGGTGTGGTGTGCTTAAAATATTTTTATTGATTATAATTCAAATATTAAATATATTGTATATATTATTTAGTCATCTCTAGTAAATTATAGGCCTCACTCTAAAATTATGGTTATTATGAAAGAATAAATGTTGAACAGCAAATACTTTTAACTTTCTTTATTTTCATATGATTAAGATTCTAAATTATTTTTGTTATTACTAAGTCTCATTGCTTTTGAATACTTTTTAAATTGTGATCTACAATATGTTATTTATTACTAGCAAAGTACCTGACATTGGCCATATACCGAAAACTTGATAGTTAACAATAAATTGCAACATACCACATGCTAGCTCCTACAGGGCCTTCTCTCAGCATAAGAGATCAAAACAATAACCTTAGTTCATTTCTGCTGCCAAGAGGAAGTTTTCTTTTTTTATTCTTATTAGTTTTTTACAGCCGATTTGAGTTTGCTTCACTTTTAACATTGAGACTTCCATGTTTTGGTTCTGCTTCCCCAAAGGTAACCTCATTTAAGAGTATGTAATGTCAAATCTATTTACACAATTTAAACATTTTTAGCACTAATATATCTCATGAATCAAAATTATTACAAAACATTCCATTACCACTTTATACCACATCAAATCAATTTATGGTTGATCACCAGTTCAAAATTTATCACATCGAATATATTATATAACTCTTAGGAAAACTTCTGTCATATAAAAACAAATTACTATATTGACATTTATTTG
Source organism: Timema shepardi (assembly GCA_902151425.1). Classification (NCBI taxonomy): domain Eukaryota; kingdom Metazoa; phylum Arthropoda; class Insecta; order Phasmatodea; family Timematidae; genus Timema; species Timema shepardi. The sequence goes on along the minus strand of CABFVX010001360.1, from coordinate 28,136 downwards.
TCCTATGTTGTATAAACCAAAATATTCATCAGAATATACACCAAATAGATTAAACATTAAATGAAAGATAGAAGGTCAAGTCCTTCAATACAGTCATTAAGTCCCCGCATATCACCAATGGTACATTTTTTGACCATGCTGGGAATCACACCCGGGGCCATTAGCTCAGTACACACACATACACTACTACCTGAGCTAAGGTGTCAAATCCACTATAAAATTATAACCACCAAGTATACTTTTTTTTAGCACAATGGATTATAAATTGGGAAGGTTGAAACTATAAGGAGTGTCCCACATTAGCATATAGGGAGAGTGTTAAACCATTTAGGATACACACACCCCAACTTCACCCAACAGCAATTTGAACCTCACTCTCCCCATCCTCGGAAGTCAATCTTAACTCGAAACTAGTGTGTTAGCCAACTACATCATATAGGCGATTAAGTCAACTATAAATTTAAGTGGTGTATGGAAAAACTGGATAGAAACATGAAAAGGAGTAGATACAATCTGGATTGGTACACCGGATAAAGATGCTTTGTGACTGGCTAAATCGGAACATTCCATTTTTATACTTTTTTTCTTTAACTCTGGAGGTTTTTCCACTAGCAAAATTTATTTTCATATAAACACAAAGCTTTGCCAATAAAAATATTGAAATTAAAATAGAGATGTTTCTTCAATTTAGGTTATTTATGTTTTTAGCGACTGCAAGTTAAATGTTCACTTGTCAAAAATAATTTTGTTAACTTGAAATGAGTTAAAAGAATCATTAAACTGAAATGCATTAAATGATGAAAATAAATGTTATGAAATATGATTTCATTGAACTCTCTCACTGAAGATGCATAATTTATTTCATACATATATTTTGTGTTCTTAAATTTAGCCCCATTGAGAGAAGAAAGAACATATATTTTTTAAATCCTATGCAAGATCTTAATTATTATTTTTTAATATAAAGATACTTGTGTAAATAAATTGTTTTCCTTTTATTTACCATGTAAGCTATATTCTAAACATTTCACGAATGGTGCTATCCATTTAAGTCAATTAGGATTTTCATTGAAAATAGCAAAGATGCAGGGAATAATCTCGACACAGGAGTTGGAGTTAAATATATCACTATCAAATATAGTATAAATATCTTCCAGCATCGTGTCTTACACATTTCCATGGAAGGAAAATAGAAAATTATTTTGGAACAACCACCCCCATTGCACCCAACCAGGATCAAACCCTGATCTCCTCATATTCGGCAGTCTAGTCAAATATGAGGGTAGCGCGTTAGACCATGCAGCCACTGAATCTGGTAATATGTTAATAAATATGTTTGGACATATGGATTTTATCATTAAGTGTTTTTGTTTTCTACTTATAACAAGATACATTTTCACCAAATTTGTACAGTGTATTTAATATTTATATATTTAGATTTATTTTTTTATTATATAAGACATTTGTACATTTCTATTCAAATTTAATTTGCCCTCTTAGCTGTTTAGCCTTTTGCCAACATGATCATTTATAATTGAAAGATGTTTACTTGGTTAATTTATTTACAAATCTTTTTATAAGTACATCATCTGTACAGATTACAAGGAACAAATAATGAGAATATTTTACAAGTTTAACCAATCGGTTTATTAATGTTCAAAAAGACATTAGGAAGTATAATTCATTCACAATCTAAGTTTACTAGAAATAGTCCCTAATATATCACTACGCCAACAGCTGACATCTATCACTTTGGATGACTAATGAAAACAGATGGTAATATATTGTGATAGTTAATCACAGTAATTTAGGCCAATATTATTAATACATTTATTTGAGGACGAACACAAAGTCCATTTATCGTTTTATTCCACTGAAACATATTCACACCACTTTCACAAAAACATCTAATGAACATAGCTTCAAAATAGCGACTGACAAATTTAAACCATGTGGTTGATCACAACGGTAAATAAGTTCTTTACAATAATGCACCCCCACATTGGATACAAATATTTTTTTCAGTTAAATATTTTGAGATATGATAAAATAATCATAAAATAATTTATTATATACATAAAAAAGACAACATTTTTCTCTTTTCCAACTAAATGAGATACCTGTATTAAAAGGTATTGATGTATGCACTATATTACACATAGATAACATTCCAAAACGGAGAATAAGTACTCTTTAATTATGTTTAAAATATTGTTTTGAGTTGTATAAAAGGAAGTTATTTAAAAAATGAAATAGTATGAGGAAACTGAAGTTTACTTTATTTTAAATGTAATATATGACAGGTGATTATAGATATTTACATTTATAACAAAACGGTTATCTTTTACAAATGTTGGCAACCCAAAATATAAACATGATTTTCGAACTGTCATTCAGGTAAAAAATTATCTTGAACGGACTTTACATAGTATTACAGTTAGAAACCAACACACCATCCATTGTTAAACTAGAGACGGCCACTCGAATCCACCGAATCCTGACAAGTATTCGAGGATTCAGTGTTTTACTGGATTCGATGATCGAATCTTTCACCTAATAAACAAAGCATCATATGTTGAATTCAAAAATTACTTAGTTAGGCCTACTTGAAAAGCACAACTTAATCTGTATTAATTTTTTGTCGGACAAAAGAGATAAACATTAATACAATCTTCTTTAAAAAAATGAACCTTAGGTGTGGAAAATCTTACGTGCCTTGTACCCTACCCTCCCACCTCTATGGGAAACTTGGACTCTGTTTCAGCACATGCTCACTTATAAACTTTCACCTCACGAACAATCTTGTAAATATTTTAATAAACACATTAAAACTCTTCAAAAACTGAAAATCAAAACCATAATTACAAATAAACTCGAAATAAATTAAACAAATCATGGATTTTTTTTAACAGAAATAATAACTCATTACGTATGATACAAAGTCAGCCGCCATTACACACAATACAAAGTCTGCCGCCATGATGTATATGTTTACTTGCCCAAGTAATGATTAAAAGAAAGATACTGTTAATTCTTACTACCCAACTGGTTTTAATTATCTATACTTCATTCACGGGAGGAGTTTACCTCTGAAAGGTCTTTTTTCTTACCAATATCCTACTATATAATAGATTTCTGGTAGGGAAAACAGTCCTTTCCCAGGTAAACTCCTACCGTGAACGAACCTTACAACTATGTAAAGAGCCCCAATTTATTGCATACGATCCTTAAGTTAGATATTTTGTTGGGTTTCATGAAAAATAAATACTGTCAACAGTCAGAGAGCAATAAAACTGTTTATTTACGCAAAGACAAATAAAAGTAGCTTGAACATACGAGAATGCAGTGGAAATAAAATCTACCCTATCTGTTGAATTAAAATTGAACTAAGAAAATGAAAACATGGGATTGCTGTGAGCGACGCTGGCAATTTTAGCAGATATTTCGTGCATTGCTCTGAGTGACGTTGGCAATTTTAGCAGATATTTCGCGCATTGCTCTGAGTGACGTTGGCACTCACCGGGCACTCAATGGGTTAACAGTGCTTATTCCAAGTGTTGACCAGATTTTTTTGTGGAAAATTTATATTAATCTTTTTAGTGCCACGCCTATTCCAGAATTTGTGCGCAAAGTATCAGGCCTTAGGTTTTGTGTGCGTAGAAGGCCACAGCTATTTCCTTATTTTGGGGAGGGTTTCCAAGAAAATTTGCCAAACCTCTATTTATGAAACAATTATTTTGATTTTTCTATAATTTTAATCCATATGTACTCTTCTCTAATAATGAAAATTTAATACAATAAATTAATTTTTGAATTTTAAATTTAATTTAAAAATTCTTAATTCTAATTCCCCCCNCCCCCCCCCCCCCTAAACTAATGTTAAATTCAATATCATTTTGTTGTAGAGCATTTAGTTTTATATGCGAAAGGTTTAAATATATATGATAAATATAAATTACAAGAATTTTTATCCTACATTCTACATTAGATATTTTTGAGCTGGTATTGCTTATTTTATAGCAAGATTTATGATATTGCTTAATTCATGAATACATATTTAGGCCTACACATAATGATTGCATTTTTCAACAAACATTTTATAATTAATCACTTACTCGTTAAAAAAATACGATATAGATTTATAAAGCGGTAAAGAAATCTTATCATTCACATGACAACATGAGAATCTAACTAGCATATTTTTATAGAGTAGGAACAATATAACCCATACATTTGTAAACTATTTACATCAGTATAAATGTGAGCCACACTTAGGTTTTCTATACAGCTCGTATGTAAACCAGCGTTGCACTTAGCACATTGAGTAAATTATTGTCTACCACTGTAAATGTACTAATCTCCCAGTTCCAATAAAAACTAATTAGGGTTGATTTTTGTTGCCAACTTATATAAAATAATAGAGGGAAATGTTCTCTTTCCAGTGATATATGACACTACTACATTATTAGATAAAGTGAGAACTAGCTCAAATCTGTAGAGCCGACTTCATCGGCTGTGACACTTTTAACGAGAGTGTAGGCGCAGCTGATCAGATCGGATTGCGGCACTTTTAGAGATAGTAGGCACTATAAGGGTTAAGTCAAGTTACAATGATGTTAAAATAACCCTAGCTTCCAAAAAGTAGACACATTTATCCTAAGCATCTGATTCTATTTTATGACCACCTAGTAAACACAACTGAGATCCATCTTAAACATAAAACACATCACATATAATTAATGATATCAATCCCTGAAGATATTTAGTACAGGATAACATGGTTTTAGGGAAAAATAATGACAAACTGGATTTTATACATCAAACTATGCATGAAATACTACTTTTCCACACATTTGCACCAGAACCAATTTTTTACTTTAATCTTATTATTTGGAATGACATAAATTTACTTTTGAATCATGCCCACATTTATAAAAAAAAGTTGAAAGGTAAAACAAAACTTCCTGGGTGTTTGAAGTCTTTGGTGTGGTATTTAGTAACTAAAATGTATTTAGTTTTTGGTATTCATATGGACTATTAATTCAGATTAGGTTAAATATTTTGATGGCTGGCTGTGAAGGTATTTTAAAATTCATACAATGAATTGTCAATCATAAACATTTCTTGTTTAAAAAAATACATAATATTATAGTATTTTATTAGGTTTATGTTTATTTTACCTACATTGAAACCTTACCCAGTACTTGAGACAAATAATTAGTGAGATGTTACTAGGAAAACTTGATATAAATATAAAAATGCTTGCGTGTACTATTTTTTCCTTTCAAAAATTCTAAAATATTATGGAATTTAAAATTATTGTTCAGACTCATAACTAAAATAAAAAATACAATAAGAATTTTTGCATGGTGTCTACCATTAGGGAAAATGGGAATTTGAAGTGATCAGGAAAAAACCGGAATAAGTCGAATTTGGTAAATTACAACAATATCCGGGAAAATGAAATATAATAATCATTAAATCAGTAATTAATAATGTTATTCAAACTAGTTTTTGTTTGTTTGTAGATGTGTAATATATTTTATAATTCCTGTTAAACAATGTTAAAACAAATTTCAAAAAAATGTTTATTTTAATTTTAATACTTTTTATTAATAAAATAATTAGTAGAAAAATGAAGGGGGGGTGGGGGTTAAAGGATGTGGAAATCGGTGTAAAAGTCGAGAATTTCATTGGTCAAGTTGAGTAGACACCATGTTTTGTCAACACTTCAAATTTTTGACATTACCCATATGTGACTAATTTGACACTATTAAATTTGTCTTCTTTCTAATCAAATTGCTTTAAACTTCCAAATGTATCATAAATGATTTGTTAATGTGTTAATTGATAAAATTGTGAAGCCAGAGTTTGAACTAAAAAATATACATATGCCTAAATTAGAAAATTGATTTTTAAATTCTTCTCGTTGTGTCTCTGCGGGTAATTGTCATTTCCCAAAGTTTAAATATCATTTCTGCTCAGGCTCACCTTTTAGATTTTGTAAATGGAAAAGCAAAATACAGTTGCTAATTTTCTAAGAAATTGCCATAAGCAAGAAAGAAATAGTTGGAATAGTGTGTTTGGGGGCAACTTAATTAATTTTGATTACATTTGAGTGACTATTTTAAAATTTTAGTCATTGGTTTGATTTTTTTTTTTTACAGATGGACTTTCATTTAAATTAATTATACTGGTTTGTTAGGTATGCCTATTATTAATCATAACCTTAGACATACACTTCATTCACGGTAGGAGTTTACCTCTTAAAGGTCTTTTTTCCTACCAATATCCTACTATATAATAGATTTCTGGTAGGGAAAAAGGCCTTTCAGAGGTAAACTCCTACCGTGAACGAACTTTACTTGACAATTGTTGTTTTATAATCTTAACTTTTCAATATTCAATAATCTTAGACATCAGGTCAATTTTGTTCACTGATCCATTCCTAGCAGCAGTGTTCATCATTACTATGCACGAGGTTGTTTAGGGCTACAGAAGCACTTGTTGATGCACTTTGTATATAATAACAATTTCATCGGTATCATTTGATTCAATATCTAAGTTTTCTTTATCATTTAACTCTTACTCAATTAAAATCATTATCACTTTCACTTGCGTTAAAGATAAACAACCTGCTGCACATGAATAGTGTCACAATACCTGCCTTAAAAATAATCTAATTTTGTTGAATTGTTATTCATTATTTTTGTCTAATATTTTCATCCTTATTAACTCTTGATTAGGAGGGCAATTTCCATCTAGGCCTAGGCCTGAAAATACACCCTCTTCGTGCATTCCAAAGCTGTATTTAACTTAGAGAACAGGATAAATTTATAGTTTTGTCCAAAAATGTTGATTTAATTTTTAAATGCTTAGTTTATATGGGTATATTTCACTTATTTTTACTGTATTGGACCAAACATAGTGTGAGGTTTATTTACTAAATATGTCCTTCTACAACCTGTTCTTGTATTATATGTGCAGCCCATTTAAAGTCCGTTCACTGTAGGAATTGTTTTCTGAAAGGCCTTTTTTACCTACCAGAAATCTATTTTATAGTAGGATATTGGTAGGAAAAAAGATCTTTCAGAGTAATTCCTACCGTGAATGGAGTATACCTTTTATTTTTCATGTAGAACACTTGAAAATGTCATGGTTGTATTATGTGTGAGGCATTTGGGCCAATATAGGATTTTTTTCTTTCTTCTAAAACTACATTTCTCAACTTAACAGACAACTGGCAATTATTTTTTTTCCTTGGTGGGGAAGTATTGAGAAGTATTGTTTACAATAAATTTATATCAAAAGTATGCCATTACAAGTATGATTATTTTTTTTAGTTAGCGCAATTAAAAATGTGAACTTTATTTTTAAAATTTTGACTCGGGACTAATTTATTTCTACCTTGATGCTTTATGCTTATTTTGCATAATCCTTATGCAAACCTTTTTGATTAAAATTTACAGCAAGAATGTATTGCCCAATGTATAATGGGCCTTTGATAGTGTAAATTCTTATATTTAATAAGGTAATATAAATGTGAAATGAAAGATAAGTTTGTACTGAATGATTATTTTTTATCTTTCACTATGTAAACCTTTGCTAATAAATCTTTTCACAAATGTAATAGTTAGGAATTAGATATTTATTTAAATTGTATATTCTAGTTTGAAAGACAAACTTTAAGGTAAAAAAGACTTTTACCTGTACATTTAGTAATTGCAACTTGACTCAAACTTGTTATCTTATTATTGATGACTCTTTTTGGAATTAAAAAAAGAAATATATTATGACAGTGAGTGGAAGAATCTTTGAAGTTATAGTTTCACAGGGATACACTGGCATTGTTTGATGTCAGACACAAAATGTGAACTGTGTGATATTAAGTGTAGCTATTGTAAGAAGAGATTTGTGAGAAGAGAATATATTTTGTTTGTACAGTTCCGGTGACAAAAAGTGGCTGGGTCTTCAGTCTTAAAGTTCTACTGAGATTCGGCCTCTTTTTGTGACCAAGACTGTACCTATTCCTACACATTCATTGCCACTCGACTTGAAACTTCGATCATTCAGCTCGACCTTTACAACCAAACTTTTAGTCAACACTAATCATCCCAAAAGTGTTACACATCAAGCAAGCTTTATTAATTTATGAGGTACTATATTGTGTTGCAAGTCTATATAAGGCGCTATATTGTGTTTAAAGTTTTATTCATTTATTTGAGGGGTTATGATTTGATGCTTATTTGTTTTAGAGAATTCTGGTGGCTACGAATTTATTTGGGCGTGGAATGGATATTGAACGAGTGAACATTGTGTTCAATTATGACATGCCAGAGAACTCTGATACCTACTTGCATCGAGTAGCACGAGCAGGCCGTTTTGGTACAAAAGTGAGCATTCTTTTAGGTGTTATTTATTTAATAGACATTATTTTAAATAATCGAAATTGAGAATGAAAAATAAGAGAATTTACCTTGTGATAAAGGGGAAGAGTACTGTTGTAATTCTTGAATTCCTTTCACCGGGTGATCCTTCATTTTTAGTCTTCGCCAGTGTGGTATGCTAAGATAAGTTTTTTTTACACATCTATTAAATTATCAAACGCACAAAACATTCGTTAACTAACCTTTGCAAACTTTGATTGGGAATATTTGTAGGGGAAGAGATAATGGCTGGGACACCCAAATCTTGTATCTTGACGAGTAATTATTCTACGTAAGAGAGAGAGAATCATTGGTGTGGGCCTCAAGGCTAGAAACAAATAATTCACATAATGATGAGAACGGCGGGACAATCGAGTCCAAAACCATTAGTGGTGACGGGGAGGAATTAAATCAAAGAATAGAGCACACCTGGCTCAGTGGATATATTAATACTAAACATCACCATTCCATATTTTTCTCAAGTGTAATATTAAATCTAATTTTGGCAAATTGTATTATTTATACATTCACTGTTTATAAATCTCAATAAAGTGTTGATATTCTAATGTCTTAAGTAGTCTTAGAACTATTAAAGTAGTATTGTGGATTTAAACAATGTCTTATTGATTTATTTTTCTTATTTCAGGGACTTGCCATTACTTTTGTTAGTGATGAGGGTGATGCTAAGATATTAAATGACGTACAAGATCGTTTTGATGTCAACATAACGGAACTTCCTGATGAAATTGATCTATCTTCTTACAGTAAGTGATTAGTTTTCTTGTATCATTTACACTAGCTCTGAATACTTTGTTTACACTAAGAGCTGTCTTTCAGAATTTGATAGAACTGAGTCAAATCTGTAATTTTGGAATCTTTAATTTTTAGGAATGTAAAACAATTGTATACCCGGAAATAACTCATATTTATTGTAAGAAGAAATGGGGTTTATTTTTTAATTTTTTAAGCATCAACTGTTTCCAACCTATGGCTGGTTCAGTTTAGTAAAATGCCTCCATCTTTCTCTATCTTTCTGCCAGTCTTCATTCTTAACATGCTTCCATTCCTCTCCTCTCACTTCCACATTTTATTTTAGCTGTTTTTTCCTACAGAATTCTTATAATTTACTTTAGCACCCTCTTGCGTTTTCATCCTCATGTGCTCATACCATCTCAGTCGTGCTTTATCTACTATGTCATGTACTCTCTCTACTCCCAATCTTTCCCAGATAATTTCTTTTCATTTCTTAACGTTTTTCCTCGTGACAGCCAAAATACTTCTTACAAACTTAATTCCCATGGCCTCTACTTTCGTAGTCTCACTTGCATTCATTGTCCATATTTCTACTGCATATGTGACATTTGGTACAAAGTATGCCTTGTACAACAATTCCTCACATTTCAAGGGACATCTCATCTCCTTAGCTGGGTTACACACCTATAAAACAACTCTTGCTGCTGTCCTCTTCTCATTAAATCCTTTCTATTTTCACCTTTCGCCTCATGTCATGCTTTCAAGATATTTTACGTTCTGTACTTTATCCCATCCAACTTTTTAGCTTTACTAGGCCTTATCTTCTTTCTTATCATAACTTCACACCATGAATACTGTACTAAATATAACATCTAGCATCATACATATATCAAAAGAAGTTTTTCAAACCATCTTAAACTAACATTTGTAAAGAATCATAATATTCATTTGTTAAATTAATTATTATTTAATATATGTTTTATCATGTTAAACTATGTTTTTAATCTTAACAAGAATTATTTTAATTAATCACTCCAGTATGGTAAATTACTGTTTTGTCCAAGATGTTATATTTATATTGCTTGTTAATTAATATATATCCATTTATTAACAATTTTAGTCTATTTTCACAGAAACTTTCCTGGATAAACTTTCAAATTGTGTTTCGAAAATTGTAAAGTCTACCACTTTTAAAAAATCCTTTGGTCATTCCTTAATAATTGTTTGAAGGAAAGAGTTTGCCATTTCCTTTCTTCATATTTTGGCAGCAAACTATAAAGTGTAAAGTATATATTTTTTCAGTGAAAAACTATATTATATTTTTTCTGTCCCTCTTTACTGTGTTATTTTGCATGTAAAACAAAAAGTTAATTGGTTTTCAAGTTAAATAAGTCTTTATTTTCTAATACTTTTTTTGTTACAGTTGAAGGCCGGTAAAATCAGCTTGATTATTTTCTTCTGTGTTCATTTGGGTGAGTTTTTCACTTAACTTATACATTTGTTAGTAGAACCATTAAATTAAAATGCATTACATGATGAAAATTATGTTATGATATATGATTTCATCGAACTCTCTCACTGAAGGTGCATTATTATACATACATATATTTTGTCCAATTCTTAAATTTACCCATGTAAGAGAAAAGTAACTATTTGATAATAGTTTTTAATTTTAATATTTAAAAAAAACTTGAGGTTTTGGGGTTTTTTAAAACCACATATTTGGGGTGTGTGAAGTCCAATTTATCAATTTGAAGTTAACATTAATTGACCATAATGAAATATTATCAAAATTGGAATATTCTTTGTCTTATGCTAGATAAAATGACATTTTAGTTATTTGTTTATTTTTATACAGTTTTTTCAAAATTGTAAGTAAAACTTTGTTTGATTTGGATAAATTATATCAGATTTCTTCCATATCTTATATCGATTTATAACATACAAACCAGGAATTTGAATTTGGATCGTGAGAAAAATGATGAAATAAAAGGAAATAAAAATTATAAATACCAGTAAATGTAATTCTTGTTGTTATTATCCACTAATTATAACTTTCAAATATTTGGCTGTGTGTTTAATCAATTATTTGTGTCCTGGTTAATAAGTTTGTCCCACGATTACAATGCGTTTGAACCACCAATAAGGGGTATTAAAGCTTTACTCTTTCCAGCCTTTGGACTTGGCATCAGTTTTTTTTATTCAAGCCATGTATTTTCCAATACCCGCTTGTTAAGACAGGCACATTATCCATTCCCAGGCCGTTAATTCACGACTGAAAAAAGGTAGTCCCACATTTCATCAATGATTTTTTTTTGTTATGCAAGCAATCAAACTTGGTACCCTTGGCTCAGTAGACACATACTACAGACTGAGCTAGGGTGTTTAGATATTCAAAATTAAAAATATTTTTAAATGGTTCTATGAAATGATGAGCTTTTTTTCCTTTTTAAAAAATTTTCTTTTTCAGGTGTTGGTGTGTAAAGGATTAACATCCATCACCTCTGAATTCGGCCCTTAAGTTGGTGCATCTTGCATAAGATATCTAAATGCACTACACCAAGTGACAACATGTACAAACAGGACAGAACTAAGTAGTGAGAAGAATTTTATTCCAAAGGTGTTTTAGTAGTATTTTGTGTGTGTGTACATATGATATAATTCCAGTGAACTATGTGTGTTAGCTGCTTTAAGTAAGCACAACTAATTCATATTGTGCGTTTGTCTTGACTTTATGATGACTGTTATAACTCATGGGTAATTGTGGACTAAAACACTGATCATTTGAATGAAATTTATGATGGGCCAATTCTATAATTTAAAAAAAAATCTACTTTACTGCAGACTATTTAGAATTAATTTCTAATGGATAAACAGACAAATTAGTGTTTTTACAGCCCAAACCAACCCAAAAAATTCTTGCTTTGATATAATGTTTAGATAATTAAAATAAATTAGAAATATTCATATTAATATTAAAAAGGATTATGGTTGAAACGTAAATTTGCACAGCCCCGTACAAATCTAAGATTTGGTTCTTATTTGTGATCACAATCAATATTTCTTATATACTGCAGAAGAATTGTTAAGTCATTAACTTAGTTTCATGCAAAAATCAACAAACGCTTTAATTCATACAAATGAAAACATTAATGTACTTATCATTTGAAGAAAGACACTAGAAAACTGGTCCTTAAGCAAATTATTTTTATTTAACTTTAAAGTAAATAATATTTTGATGTAATAGAAATAAATTAAACATTTTATGTGTACCATTATGTATTTGTTTTGTGGATACACACCCTTTTTTTATTTTGTGAAATTTCCTTTTGTTTAAAAGTCTTTATTTTACTCTAAATAATTAAACTGTGAATATTTATTTTAGTATTTCACTGCTTTGTAAATAAGTTGTCTGGAATTGAAATGATGTTGGTTGCATATTGATTCAACACATTTATTGTAATGTGTGTTCTAGTATTAGTGTGATTAAATATAAGATTTTATAGTTCTTTATTTTATTTTTTTGAAAAGTTCCCTTCAACCCTTAGAGTTAATGAAATTGTATTTTGTCACAATTTAAAATCTAAATTTACAGAGCTGCTATACACAGAAGCTTTAATTATTTGTAAAATACACAACATGCACGCTTATAAGATTACATTATTTGGTAATGAAAAATTAGTGAAATAGAGGTTTTGTTTGCTCACGTTACAAAGAAGTTCTATAGACTTTGTGTGCCATAGTTTTATATTGAGTAGAAACTTTGACAGGATGTAAGAGACATTAAGGGAAGGCCAGGCAAATTAAACTTTTGATTAGCATATAAGGAGAAACTGGATAAGAAAAACGTTTTAGCTAGTATAATTCTAAAGGTCAGTGTGTGATTTTATTATTAGTCTTTTCACCTATACATTTCCTTAGCAAAATTTGAGTTGGGGTTATCAACATGAATTTGATTATACTATAGGTACAAGAAACTAGGAAAGACTGATCTCACAACTACTGTATTGGCCAGAATCTAGTGAAAGGATTTGTCCAAAAACTCACATTAAATGCGCAGCCTAATATTTTTCATCAAAAACCCCGATCTGGTTTGTACATAGGTTTGTATTATAATCAAACACTACTGGCAAGCAAGAATCAGTTCACCTGGGTCAAAAATGAAGTGAAACCAGGGCAAGCATGGGAACTGACATGCTTGTGTACTTCATAATAAACTGACAACAGAATTCCCACATTTCACTAACTAGTGACATGTTATGGGCTTGTAATGAGGATGGAAAATTTTTTTGGAAATTTAGTAGGGAAAAGACCATGAGGGAGGTCAAGAAAAAGATGTGCGGAGCAGATGACTTAAATTAAGAGGAGAAAGATGGAGAAGATAGAGGCATTTTACTAAATGAACACTGCCATGGGCTGGAAACTGTTGATCACTATAACTAAAGGTAATCCAGTGGGTCAACGTTGAGAGAAGAATCTTTGCTTTGTTTTTGATAAAACAATTTTAAGACTGCTTGCACATCTAGACAATCAATCTGAGGGTCTAGTAAAACTCAAAAAGTATTTACCTAGTATATTTGAGAGCTTTTATTTTTCATGTAGAGTACCTTAAAATATTAGGGTCCAATTATGGATATCCTACATTAAAAATATATTAATTAGTCTGATACATTTAACGAAAGTAGCTCGAGTCTTAATAAAAGACAAACATAAAAAAAAGGGCACAAGTTTACATTACTTGTTATTGCAAGGCAACTATTGTGGCATTTCGAGTCACAGGTTGCCTTTTTTCTTACAAAAGCGCCTTTTTTACACAAAGCAAACAAATACTTGGGCTGTTGTCTTGGCAGCAGTTCATAAAGATAAATTTGTCTGGCACTTCTAGTAGCAAAAATTTTTCTTTGGACACGTCAAATTCGGACCTGAAAAAGCACAAAAACGTTAATGGATTACTTACATAGTTAGCAACATTAAACAGTGGCACATTTTCAGTGCTTTGAACCAAGGAGGCACTGAAAGTGCGACGACATTTCCCTAATTATTGAAATCAATTCAACATTACATACCTCCAATACAATTTATCGGCTATCCCATATTTGGTTCCAATCTTGTGCAAACCCTGCTCATCCTTTTGAAGGACCACTCCAATAATAATATGGAGATCTGCTTTTACTCTGTCAACATCAGGAATTGGTATAATTATATTATCACTGATTTCTACACGAGTGTGTATTGAATCCGAATCGGTCTATTATGTCACGTTTAAGCTAAATGAACCTTGATATAGGTCGAAACAGTTTTAAGTGAGTTATTTTGTCAAAACCAGTTTTGTTTGGTTAAAACCAGTTTTAACAGACATTCATTTTTGACCAGCATTAAATTCTAGTTGTAACAAAGGTATTCGGTATAATCTAGTCTTAACTAGTAAGAACGCGCTCTAACTAAAAGTGGGGTTTCACTGTAACACATTGAAACATACAAAAGTGGATTAACACAATCTTGCTCCTAAAATAAAAATAACACAACACTTTACATTGCTGTTACGGTACAAAGAGGTAATGGTTGCCGAATAAAGAAAATCAATCAGTAATCTTAGAGAGGCAACCTTAACTCTTCGTTTGGTGGCAAACATTGTAAAGTGTGAATTGTTTTCTTTTCTTTGTTTAAACATTATTGTGTTTGGTCCCTTTTATATACTATTTCTATTCATATTTCTGGTACCTTTGTCCATAGGCTATATTACAAAATGTAACTAAAAAATTGGCATCCATGGTAGGAAGGGTGGTATCTGACAGCTAGCAGAAGATTCTTTATTGCAAACATTGGCTGAAAGCGACTTGTTATTCTATTCAAAAATAATTATTGGTTTATTAATATATTATCAATAAAAAGTGTTATCTTCCCTAAGAATTAATGCATAATAAATAATTGGTGTTTTCCTCACTTATTGAAAGAACAAAATATATTTAAAAAAACTATTATTTTTGTTTTGTGGTTGGTGCTACAAGAGATGATATGGTACATGAAATGATAGATTAAAGGGATTATATTCACACTTGTATCTGGTTATAACTGCCAACCAAATATTTTTTATATATAACCTAGACATACAAAACATTAGTTTCAAAATAAAACATTTTTATTATGTAAGCAGTCTTAGAACAACCTCTTTGACAGTTTGTATAGCGGTCATCAACCACAATTCTTTCGGCTAGTTTGCCATTTGATTTGAAGGGTACACCACATTTCAGAAGTCTTAATCTAAAAGCATTTTTAAGTGAACCACAAATACCACATCCACAAAAAAGAAACACCTAAATTGTTATTTTCATAAGTTCATGTTTCAAAAATTTAAAAACTGTTAATAAATGATTTAAAACAATTTGTGTGAATGTTTTGACCACCAAAAGCCACAACAAATCAACATAATATGGTCTTGCAGATCATGTCTTGGGGAATGGCAGTGTTGCCACTGACTATATGTGTTGTAGCTAGATTAGTACCAGAAAGTCCTTAGATTGTCGCTAAACAAAAAACTAAAAGTAATCAGTTTGTCTCCAAATCAAAAATGCATACATTAATCTGAACTGAATGTAAGATACAACAGTGGACTGAGGCGATCCCCTGATCCGGAGCAATGTCATTGTGATTTGTGAATTACATATATAGTTTAGAGTTCTGTTATATACTGAAGTTATGCATTATGCTCTTGCACTATGATAGTTCAAAAATCAAAATCCTAAAGCATTAGAATTTAAAATAATGAACTTGAACTTGACAGAAAATTAAAGAAAGTCGCCAGATTAGTCGTTAGGCGTTAAAAATGAAAATTAAGTCATTTCAGACCCGTAAAAGTCGCTAGGTCTAGCCACAAAGTCGATTAAATTTGCAACACTGGTGAATGGCTGTATATATAAATGTTTTTCTTAACTGTTAAATATCTCTACTGCTGTAAATGTCCTATAAGTGAGGAGGTGCTTTAAGTTGTTATTCCAAATAGATTAAAAAAATACATAATATACATCCCAATTTAATATACATAATATACATCCAAATTTAATATGTATTAAATGAAATTTAAATATCCTTACTATTCCAATTTTAAAAAATATTTGAAGAAGAATGGAAATATGAGTAATTTCAATCTAAGATCTTAAGAGGCCTGCATAGGTGAGCCAAGACAGTGTCACTCAAGTGTTCAGCTTTATTACGATTTTGATAAAACTATTAGTAGTATCGAGGTTTGGTCTTCACTAGAATGAATACAAAGCTCTATTCTATGTTTCTATACATAAAAGATATCTGTAAACATAATTTAAAATATGAAATTTTGCCATTAGAAAAGTCAAAATAAGGGATATTTGAGTTGATTGTTAAAGACCTAAATCCTAGGGAAATGAAAAAGCAATGGTATAGGAACATAGAATGGAGATTTGTGAATCGAATTATATAATTTATTAGGGGGTCACAACACAAAATTTATTGGCATTTTTATTAACCTGAGTGGTAGCAACTGGCATCATTTCCCTGTACACTTAACACCATCACTCGGCAAAGAACCGGTCAAACTTTTCTCTGAACGTAAGAGGGCGTAGGAGAAGTGAAAGAATGGCAGACGAGCAGGTTAATCCTTCTCTCGCTTTATCTTGCTGTTTGTACTTCCATTCAGCTCATCACCTCAGGTGAAAGCTTGCAACTCATGGTGCTTTTTATTGAAAAATACATACATTTTGAACACATTTTAGTAAGTGCAAGCTAAAAAAAGTTAGCATCAGTATGAACAGAGAAAAAACAACTGCAGACCACAGAAGAGGGAAAAAAATAAGATTATATCTCACAGCCCATCGAAAGAAAATAAATTGGAATAAGGGGAAGAAACTATGCATTGCTGATTCTGAGTGACTATTTTTTTAGTTTGTATAGCAACAGTGGATTGGTCAAAAATGACACAGGACTATTTATATTCATTTATTTAATGTACACTTTTTAACACACAACCTAACTTAGGTAACAATGTTATCTGTACTTCACATTCAGAAATATAGCCTAGATATTCACTATTCAGATAGAAGGACATATCCATCTACAAACTAAATTTTATTTTCTAGCACCCCTAGAATCAAAAAAGTGCCCTTTAGATGTAAACACTTAAACGTGTGCTACACAACCTGCATGTTTTAAATTATTTAGCTACCATATTTATTAAGAGGTGACTTAAGTGCAACAGAGTAAGAAGGTAGTTTAGCAAATGTGCACCTGCATCAGCATGGAGTGAGCATGGGTAAACAACAGGGACAATTTATACATACATACATACATACATGCACACATACATAAGTACATAAATACATACATACATGCACACATACATACAAACATACATACATGCATACATACATACACACATACATACACACATACATAAATACATACATACATACATGCATGCATACATACATACATACATGCATACATACATACATACATACATACACATACATACATACATACATACACACACATACATACATACATACATACACACACATACATACACACATACATAAATACATATATACATGCATACATACATGCATACATACATACATACATATGTACATACATACATACATACATACATACATACATGCATACACACATATATAAATACATACATACATGCATACATACATACATACATACACACATACATAAATACATACATACATACATAGATACACACATACATGCACACATACATACATACATAAATACATGCATACATACATACATACATACATAAATACATACATACATACATACATGCATACACACATACATACATGCATATATTCATACATACATACATACACACATACATAAATGCATACATACATACATGCATATATTCATACATGCATACATACATGCATACATACATACATACATACATACATACATACATAAATACATACATGCATACATACATACATACATACATACATACATACATACATTCATACACACACATACATACATACATACATACATACATACATACATACATACATACATACATACATAATGACTAATAACTTGTTAATTTAAAACAAAAACTAAAATAACACTATTAAAACTCTACGAATCCCTTCTACCAAAGAAAAACAGGAATTACTGTCAACTACGGTCAAAGTAGCCCCCTCGACCTGCCCCCTTCTTCACTCTGCCAGTGCTTACATGCACAAATCTAAAATAGTGGTGGGATGTGTTTGCCAAATACATGATAACACATGTGACTGGAATGCATAAACATAACTCGATATATTTAATTACGGTATGATTTAAAACTTGTTACGTATACTATTATTTTACAATTAATTTTATATGAAGCTTATTAATTAAACTATACTAAATTAGCTTAATATATAAACATTTTTATTTTGAATCTTTTTTCGATAGTTGGCCTGCTATAAATGAACAGCATGACCTTGGGGGTAAATACCGAACTCATTGGCCAATTACTTATGGGCGAGCGGAAAGGGAATGTGTTGCAACCCTCTAGACATTGGGCAAGGTCATTAGAGCCTCCCTAGCTTGCCTTGTGGTTTTCAAGCAGCAAGCCCTGGTGTATGAGCGATCTGTCTGTTTAATGTAATTAAGAGTAACAAAAAAGTAATTAAATTCCGGAGGACCAGTTTTAGTTAGATACACTAAAACAGAGAAGGGAGTTGAACGTTGGTTTAATAAGATGTAATGTGTAGATCCTACCTTGAGAGTTGTCTTCACAGGAGATCCAAGAATACCTGGGAGCGATGGTCTTGATATTATGGATCTGAGGTTGGTCTTCTAACTAATATTAATTTGCGAGAGGAGCTCCCCTAAACACTCGCGTTTAATAAGTACATATTATATATATGAAGTAAAAAACACACATAGAGAACATTATCAACTTAATATTTATGAAGAATCGCGCACTAAAATCATTTTCCACAGGGTTTGTTTAAGAGTACGTATTCGAACAAAACCGAGCAAGAGCAAAGAGAGGTTCACCGAGTTGTGTTAATAGATTAGAATTCAATGACCACTATTTGAGACGGAGTAAGCGACACTTGTGTGTGAGTGGGTTTGCTTGGGCTTAGGAGGGAAGAGGGGTGGTTAATTCCAAGAAATCTGCAGTTAGTAAGGGAGGATAGGGAGGGAAATAACCAGATGAGACTAGCAAATAATGAAATATGCAACAAAATAGGGAATCATGAAATATGCAACACCTGGGTTTCCTATTGTGTTAAGTAGAGCCTTTGGTAAAAAGAATTACTTAAAACACAGTATTCTTGGAATATGAACCAATATTAGTTTTAAAACTAAGCATTCACTACACATATATTTATTAACAATTTAAACATTAGTATTTAGAACAGACTACATTGAATTTAAAAAACTAGTAACGTTCACCTGTTCTTCAAGTAGCATTATTTTGGCCATGAATGCCTTAACATGCGCAAATAGATCATAAATCAAATTTGTTTCAACATGCAAATTTAGATTCAAGTCATATCGCCAGTCACGTATATGAAAAAAAAAATCCACTTTCTACGGTCAGTCGGTGTTTGGTCAAAGCGATTGATGTTGATTCTTCTCTGTGAGAAATGAATCATTTTATATGTCATACATTATATTTATAATAATTAGTCAATATCGTTATTAAAAAAACAATTAGGTAACATATTTCGGAACTTGATAATCCTCCGCCGGGAGACTTGGAACTACCTAAAAATCGTCACAGTCAAGCCGTTCTGTAGTCAGTATAAGGAATGGCGCCTGCGACTGAAAATGAGGGTTTGCAATTCCGACAGCACTCTGGCTTGGTGTCATGGAGGGAAGCATGCATGTGGACAGAAACTGGACATGTCAAATAAAATGTGTGGTTAATAAATAACGAAGAGAAACAATTAGTTTGATTTTTGATAAAATCTTGGAACGTGCTGAATATAGTCTTGTGGCAGGCCGTAGTTTGGATATCCCTGTCTTAGAGCATAAACTACTGAAGTAGGTAATTTAGGTGCTATCCATGGGGTAAAACGGGCTCTTAACAATAAAATCTTGCCATTAAAACTATACTGACCATAAAAAGGTATATAATAATGTAGTGCTTTTTTTTTTAAATGTAGAACTACTTTAATAGATATCACAGAATTGCATTGGCACCCTGAATTCTAAGTAAATATATTATAGTTTAGTAAATCATTTTTCTAGTAGTTCAGTATTTCTAAAATAGCTCTGTATCACTTATGCCGTTTTTCTTCTCAAAGTTCGAGCTGCAAAGGGAAACTGTGGTACACCGAAATCGCACATCCAGGAAACTTGGGAAAGTTCAAAGAAATTTATTATTAGTACTAGTACAAAGTATGAGGCATTATTCAGGCTACTATTACTTTACTACACATTAAAAAAAAGAAGACAAATACATCTAGTCTTAGTAACCTTGGTTGTTATGCACTTTTATGAACAAAACACACTTTTTACTAATATTTTATTTGTGCTACTTCGATATTTAATTTGAGAGGGAGCTAACTACTGCAGGCTTATTTTCATTCTTAAATAGGTGGAATTATTAAATTAGTATTATAGTTTAAGATATGGTAGTGATAAGAGAGCGTCTTGTAACTGAAAATGTACTTAGTTCGCGTGTGCAATAGTTCCTTCTAGTAAACTAAAATCCAATACTTATTATTCAAAATTTCCCAGAAAAATGTTATTCTGTAGTATGAAGAAAATAAAATACTATGCTTGTACAGTAAAAACTTTTAATATCCATAAATATCTATAATTTACCAAATTAAAGAACCTGAATTTCATAATTGACTATGTAACATCTATCTCTGTGACTGTATGGGAATATCGTAGCCTAGCTGTTCTTTTTAATTGGTTATTCAGAAGTAGAAACAAGTTTTGTTCGTGTTCAAATAAATATTTAATTCCAGTGGTAAATTATTAATCTATGGTTGTAGCAATGTTAACCATACTAAATAATAGAAGTTGTAAATAATTGGTTTACATTTTAAGGAAAATAAAAATATATCTGTTGGAATCTTACTAAACAAATGCTAAGTGCCTGATTTGTTTACTCTGTCAATTTATTTCGAGGAAACGAATATAATTTGATCGGTTTAAGACATATAATTTATTTAGCTATACAGTAAAACTATCCATATATTCAAAACTGCAGTGAAATTTCTCATTAATGGAGACCTTCTGAGAATAAAAAGATTAAAGAAGCATCTGTGATTCGGATTTTGTTAAAAGAAATTATGTTTTTTTGTACGTACGTAGTTTATTCTTTATGTACTTTTATACTATACATATTTATTCAAACATCTAATTTCTACAATTCATAGTATTTTATGCAGTATATTAATGAATTTTGAAGGAAAACTACTGTGTGTAGCTTAATGTGCAGTTTACAAAATACTTAAAACAATACTAAGTAAATAAAATGAAATGCTTAGAGTAAACCTGTTGTATTGTATAGTCAATACACCCATCCAGAGGTTCGTATATATATTAAATGACACCTAGACATGGGAATCGAGCTCTGGATTCTTAGATTAGCGTGGGAGTTCTCTAACACTGAACTATCCAGTATTAATCTCATGCTCAGAGTAGTTCATTTAAGAAATCATAAACGAGGCAGAGAATTTAGATTTATAAATAAGAAGGGTGATGAGTGGAAGGGGGGAGGTTGGTTTCCCAAGTCATTGTCAGGAGTAAAATCTTCTATTATATTTACTTACTCTATGGCATTAGGATCTCGAAAGTTTATGGTCGCATTTATAAAAGTACGCCATCTATCTCTGTATTGAGCTAGTTCTATCCAGTACAACTAATTACACCCTATCCATGTTTTGAACTAGTTCTATCTAGTCCCCCTCATTACACCCTATCCCTATCTTGAGCTAGTTCTATCCATTCCACCTCATTACACCCTATCCCTATCTTGAGCTAGTTTTATCCAGACGTTCTCATTATACCCTATCTATATCTTCATATTGAGCTTGACTGGAAGAATGCTATCATTTTTATTTGTATAAAGGCAAAGACAGGAAGAGTAAATGTAAGAATTATAGGACAATTCATTTGATGAGTATTCCAGGCAAAGTTTTTAGAATAATTTTAATTGAGAGTATATGTGAAAAAACTTCGAACAAGATTTGGGGTGTGCAATGTGGTTTCATACCAGGTAGAGGTTACATAGACCAGATATTTGCAATGCAACAAGTGATTGAGAAATGTATGGCAGTAAGGAAGAAAATTTATTGTGCATTCATTTATCTGGAGAAAGCGTATGATCAAATGAATAGGAGTTTGTTATGTAATGTTCTTAGAGAGCTTGGGGTGGAGGCATGGTTTGTTAATACAATTATGGTGGTATATGATGTAATTAAAGCGTGCGTTAGGGTAGTTGGAGCTTGGAGCGGATGATTTGTAATTGAACAGTGTGTTAAACAGGGTAGTGATATGTCCCCATGGTTGTTTAATGTTTTCTTGTATAAGTGTATGAGGGATGCTTGTGAGGATGCGGTTGGTGTACTCATGGAAAATGTGAATGTGAGAGTGCCGTTATATATGCAGATGAGGCCGTATTAATGGCTGAGAATGAAAGGGCCTTGCAGAATGTATTAAATAGTTTGAAAGTGGCGATAGACAGAATGGATCTTCATATAAATGTCTCAAAAACGAGGATAGTACTTTTTTTGAGGGATAGATCAGGAAATGATTGTCAACTTAGTATAAATGGAAAAATGTTAGAACAATTGAATGACTTTGTGTATCTGGTCAGAATTTTTGGTAATAATGGAAGGATAGATGGTGAACTCGACAAACGGGTGAATGCGTCCAGGAGAGTAGTTGGATGTATGTGGACTATTGTAAAGAATGAAGACGTATCAAAAAGGCAAAGATAGAAGTATATAAAAGTATGTAAACGCCAACATTGTTTTATGGATGTGAAGCGTGGAGAAACACAAGATCAAGGGGAATGCGGTTGAAATGAGATATCTAAGAAATATATGTGGAAAAACTCGTATGGACACAGTCAGTAATGAATGGGCGCTGAAGGAGTGCAGTTAGAAAAGGAATCCAATAGGTTAATGTGAAAGAAGTGTCTTACGTTGGTTTGGGAATTTTGAGAGGATGAGTATGGATTTAATGACGAAGCAAATATATGAAGGTAAAGTGTGTGGGTCAAAAGAAAGCAGTTATTATAAGACTTGGCTAAATGTTGTAGATGACTGTGTGGAAAAGAGAAACATTAAGAGTTTGTAGAATAACAGAGCATGTCTGACTTGTGTGGATGTTGTTGAAGTGAAAGGAGTATGCAATGATAAGGAAGCGTGGATAAAGTTAGTGAGGATGGATTAAGTACGAAGTTTTTTTAAAAGATATATGCATAGTCTCTTGCCTACCCTGTAAGGGAATGGGGTGATTAGGTATGTATTTATGTATATTCACCCCCTTTAGGGGTAGAGTCACTTTTGCAAAAGACTGGACTTCCAATTAAGGCGAGATCGGTGTTCAGATCCCGGTCGGGTTTACTGAGGATGTATATTCTTAAATGATCTTCCACACTCCCTCCACGTAAATGCTGGTACAATTAACTTAGAGTAAACCTTTCTCATACCTAGTATATTGTATTAATGGGCAAATATGAGTTTAATCCGAACGGGCAAGACCCAGTTCTAAATAAAATGATAAAATATAATATCAATTTAAGACTAAATAAAATAATATCTTTATTTTTCACTTAATTTCTTAAACAAGGGAATTTTAATTCTAATTAAATGTATTATTATTATTATTATTTTCAATTTCATTGGAGAAATACATTTGCCTGTTTTCAAAGGACAGAGGAATGATCAATTTATGTTTTGCTGAGTATATATCACTTTATTTTAGTGCGCCAATTATAACCGCTTGTCCGGATAATGTATCTCTAATTCAAAGCACTTTGTTTACATCACGCACGGCTGCAGGGAGCGTCTTTAAATTCAGGTAAAGAGAAATATTACAAGAAAAATTGATCTCAAATTAATATAATGCTTATGTTTCAATAGAAATATAGCTACACGTACATTATTATATTGTATTTATATTTTTAAAAAAATCGGAAAGTGAAGAACTTGTCTCACTAAAATTATACTTTTATACCCATAAACGGATTAATCTTTAAATTGTATCAATTAATTCGTAATTTAATTATAATGTAACCAAGTTGAGTCTTGAGTTCAATCTATAAAGTATTCCATTGAAAAGTGTTCTATTTTTAAATTCAATATGTGATACGTGTAACAATAAAGCCCGATTTTGGTTGGGAGAACGGTCTAGAAAATTCAAAGAAACTTCTTTGTGCCCAGCATTGTTAATACTTTACTTTATTATTTGTGTTACTCTATATAGGTATTGATAATAACTATTAAATTTGACAGCTACAGAAAACATGACTTGATGTATGAATATATTAAAATTGTTTTAATAACTTTCGTAACCAAGATCTACCGTTCTTCTTACCAAAATCTTAATGCATCCTTTTGCTTGTGATATTATTCCTGAATGGGTTGACTTCCCAGTAGACTGAATTTACTGTATTGATAGTATTTGATATGATTAACTTACCAGTTGAAATCGATTTCAAGTTGAATATGCCTTCTTTCTTCGGCTATTATTTATTTTCCTAAGGTTTATGTACCCATTTAATTAATATATTTAACTGTATGAAATTAGGTTTGTTTGGTATATAAACATTAGTCCTTAATTTGAGCGTTGTCAGAATACGCACAGTATAAGAGAAAACCTTTCCAGTACCGGTAAAATGTTTTCTTGTTCCCTCACGAGATCACACAAGCAAGGCCACTGGGAAGTTTGTTAAGGGTACAGGAGACCCAATTATTTGTCCCTTATTTTAGGAAATGACCATTAACAGTGTTTTATTATATTCTTGATTTTTTTTGGAAGCTTCTGCTTGTAATATTTTAAATAGTATTAAGTCTTTCAACCAGGGATAGGGACTCACCACTGATTTCTGTTTTGGCTCTGGCCAGTCATGACACGGATTCAGATATTTTTTTCATTTTAAACGTCCCAAGCTTAAGACATAAGTTCGTTTATAATCGCGCGGGATAAACAAAAAGTATATATAATGTACCTACATGATTAATATTTAGTTAACCTAATAATACTATTGACAGCCACTCTAAAATGTTTAAATTGTGAGTGTCACATATTAATTTAAATAATATAAGCTATTTAGTGCAATAAAATAACAATTTAAATAGGCCTATATAGTGTTTCTCTTAATTAATTATGTAATCCAACACAATGCGTCCACAATATTGTCTTCTGGCAGAGCTATCATCTAAACACAAACTCCGCGCTGACATCACTTCTTTGTCACTCCTATCGATTGCATACAGACTGGACGCTGCAGTTTGGGACCGCTTTGGCGCGTAGCACCATAAAAAGATTCCGAAACAAGTTTACAATTTTGAATATTTAGTTTAAGAATGTACAGTTTAAACATGATTTTGAATAATATAAAATGATGACGTGGAGTGACAAACTCCCCATTCATGCTTAGGAATGCATAATAGGCCCTGTAGTAGTTTTGAAGAAGTAATCTAAATATAAGGGTAGAAACAAAATATTATATGATAAATTATTATTATTAGCACCGCGTCTTACTACCCGTTCGGGTTATACGCACTTACGCTAATGTGTAATGGTAGGATGATAGTGAGATGAAATGAAGGACCTACAGTTTAACGGGGAATCCGAACCACGGTGGAGACCTGGCATTCCTCACATTCACAAGTTGTCTTGTAAGAGGTGAAGGAAGGGTTTGGTAATCAGATAAACTTGTGCCGGGGCCGAGGATTGAACCCCGGCCGCCAGTACAGAAGTCTGACACCTTACCCCTAGACCACAAGTTGTCCTATATGATAAAGAACTCCCAAAACAAGGGGAATAATCCACCCAGTTTTATTCAAGCTTCTAATTAACTCATCCTGAGAACAATACTACGTATAGGGCCTATACTATTGGTTGAGTGGAATGTGAGGAATGCCAGGCCTCCACCGTGGTTCGGATTCCACGTTAAACTGTAGGTCCTTCATTTCATCTCACTATCATCCTACCATTACACATTAGCGTAAGTGCGTATAACCCGAACGGGTAGTAAGGCGCGGTGCTAATAGTAATAGTAGTAGTATTGGTTGAGTGAACATAACTAATAGTATGAATTAGTTTTTACCAAAATGTGCTGCGCATACCTCCAGGAGTACGTGATGTGCCTCAGTTTTATTAGTAATAACATATTTTATAATCAAATAAGGTCTAGTAAACAAATTAATGCAGATTTTGACGTGATATCACGAACTTTTATAAGCCTTTCTTGGCATCTGTAACGAATTTGTTTAGCTTAAGCTTTATTTTAATTTAGAACGACCAATTACAATTTAATAAAAATAGCACGTTTTTGTTTCCATATAAAGATCCAGGAGGAGGGTGGAGTGGTACGTTTGTAAAGACATGGCCGCTAAAGGGGTATAAGACTTGCGGAACTTTGAGAAATACTGGTCTAGAGAATCTTAACACCATTTATTTGATTACATTTTAAAACTAATTTGTATGAAAAGTGTACTCATGTTAAAGTAGGTACAGTATTCCTGTTCAAACTTATGTAAGTTATACATCTGAGAGCATGAAAGTCAAGTATTAAGTTAAGAATTATAGGAGGTTCATGTTTTGAAGATATTTCATATTGGTAATACAGTTAAGTTACATGTTTAGAAATTTGATCATAAACTGAACAAAACGAGTACTCAACTAAACTCAAATTCTGGGGTGTTTGCCTGAAGTATAAAATATAATTTTACAAATTAGCTTGAACTTAAAAATATTCAGTTTTCAAATTTTATTTTTATTAAAGAGTTAAATATTTTGTTGCACTTTATTGTTCAGTCATCAAAAAAGTATTTATATTTAAACCCTTGAAGAAATAATCCAGAATTATGAACATATTAGCTAGTGTCTTGAAAATAACTAAAGAGGATTTTAATGACAAAACATGTTATTTTAAATATTTTTGAGATGAAGGGAAAGGGGACGCGAGATTAGGTCAGTGTGCTTGCAGTTTTTATAGCAAAACTTTTGTTGGTCAAACCGAATCAAATATTTCTCGAGTAGAATCACAGGGTCTAGATTTTAATTTTCTTCGCATGGTGACTCCAACAGTCCTTGAATACCTGTAAAGGGTGTCTTGGAATATATTGACAACTTTTCCTCTTCATTTAAAAAGTTTGTCATCTAACACCGCTATGCTGATGATAGATATTCAACAACTGTTGATATCACAATGCGAAGAAAAATATACTCTATGTTTCTAATGGAGCAATATTTAATTTATTTTGTCTAAAAAAAGTTTTGCTATAAAAAAATTTCAAAAACACTGGCCTTTTCTCTCATCTATTCCACCCACCTTAACGTGGGCCCAAAGTTATGTGTGTCGTCCTGGCCACCCAAATTTAGCCACCCAGTTTTTTAAAACGCCCATCGTTTGTGCTACGTTAGTGCTGGTTAGTGCTCGATTTTCGTCGTTAGTGCTGTAAATGTACAGCACTTATTCACGATTATTTATGGGTGGCTAGGGAGGTATCTCCCTGGCCACCCAGTATAAAAAATAATAGAAATAACAATTTTTTGAAAACGCCCATCGTTTGTGCTACGTTAGTGCTGGTTAGTGCCCGATTTTCATCGTTAGTGCTGTAAATTTACAGCACTTATTCACGATTCTTTACGGGTGGCTAGGGAGGTATCTCCATGGCCACCCAGTATAAGAAATAATAGAGATAACCATTTTTTGAAAACGCCCATCGTTTGTGCTACGTTAGTGCTGGTTAGTGCCCG
>CABFVX010001359.1:157630-170687 GCA_902151425.1 Timema shepardi | reverse complement strand
ACCATTCAGAAATGGATACAATTCAGGATGTTGTGGGTATTATGATAATGGATACAAATCAGACTTTTTATTTGTGGTGCTTGTTTGAGAAATGTCTGAATGGCTGCCATTCAGAATGGATACAATTCAGTCGTCTCTAGAAAATTAATGTAAAAAACTTTTTCAAACAATCAATAAACCAATCCTAATAATATTGTTACAACAGGTTTCAAACTGTGGTTAATTGACAAATAAAATAAATAAATACACATAAACTACCTACGTTATAATATTGATAAAAATAAATTTTCAGAAATAAAAATTTTTTTGCGGTCAGCATTTATAACATTTTACCATAGTTTTAGTATTATTTTATAATATTATCTATCAGAAGTGATTATCTAGTAATTTTATAAACATTCAGATAAGGTTCTTCATATGAAAATTGGACTGTACTTCTTATGAATACATTCGCTATGGTACGAAAATTAACTAGCGCTTACCCGTTTTGGTGGCCGCGTGGTTATGGGCTTCACTCTTGCATTAGACTGGACTTCCGATGACGGGGAGATCTGGGTTTGAATACTGGTCGAGTGTACTGAGGGTAGTTTTCCTTTAATGGTTTTTCATTAC
Source organism: Timema shepardi (assembly GCA_902151425.1). Taxonomy (NCBI): domain Eukaryota; kingdom Metazoa; phylum Arthropoda; class Insecta; order Phasmatodea; family Timematidae; genus Timema; species Timema shepardi. The sequence goes on along the minus strand of CABFVX010001359.1, from coordinate 170,075 downwards.
ACCTTCGCGTGAATACAAGTAAACTTCTTAAAACACATCCTTCCTCATCCCAAATAACTGTGATTAGGGGCCGTCCTTAAATTACGTAAGGATTTTTAGGGGGAGGGGGCTCAGTATGATATTATATTTTCTTACGAGAGGGGAGGGAGGGTCAGAATCCATCTATGCAAAGTTTTTTTTTTAATCAATGTTTATAGCGACATAGCATCTTTAAAAAAATATTATGATTTTTTTTTTTGCAGAAAATAAATATAGGTCATATTAATTATAAAATTTCACTTATATTTCCTTTACTTTTGTTGTGTTACACCTGATCTTACTGTAATTAAAGTATTCTATTATCTCATATCACTCACTTTATTACCAAACCTTATGTATAAAACTAATTAAACGATTAAAACAATGTCCATTTACCAAATCGTTAAAAAATTACTTATGATGATGGGAGGGAGGAAATAAAATCTTACACTCCCTTACGTGAGGAGGGGTGAAAATCATAATAAAAGGTTAACATATAATTTAAAGACGGACTCTTAGTCCATATGTGTACAGTCCAAATGGATAATTATAAGCGTTGGCTAATTTTAAAATTATAGCTAACACTAGCTACTGCTCATTATGATTATACTCACGGTGGTGATCTATTAGCCTCAACAAAGACTCAAATTTCACGTGGAAAAATCGTGGAAGAATTATTTTTTTTAGTCGGGTTAGACTCCACACCGTGAAATTTTATACCATGGGAATGCGTGTCAGGGGGATATAAAAAATTACTTAATTTTATTTCTCTCTGATTCTGTTAGATTCTTGTAACTGATACATCTTATTTTCTTACTCCCTCCACCACTTTATTATTAGATTATTATTTTTTTGCCCAACTATAACACACACATATCACGACTTGCATATAATTGAACAACATAATATCATTATTCATGTTTTTTAATTCAGTTAGTAAAGGCGAAATTTCTAAATAGAAGGCTATCTAAGAACATGCCTTGTAAATTAAACTAAAGCAGAACAGTAATATCCAAAACACAAACTCTAAATTAAGGAATTTTAGTAGTCTTATAATATTATGATAGTAGACCAACACAAACATAATCAATTGGAAAAAAATAACATTTTCGTTCATTTTAAATGCCACTGATAGGTGCCTTAAGCAAAAGCATAATAATTTAGAATATTAATTTATTATATGTTAGCTTTTATCTTCACACATCAAAATAAATTTAGTTATGTCCCCAAACATTACGGGAATGTATGAATGAGACATATTGTAATATAATATGATAGCAAAATCAAAAAATAAACATTAACAATATTCGAAATTAATTTGATTCATTTTATGTATTTCGTTCAACCATTCAAACAAAATTAAAAAGCAACGTATGGTTCTACAACTATTCATCTTATCATAGTGTGGCTTTTTGTGGAAAGTCGTGGGTTGTTGCTAGGGTAAATCAAACTTGTTATAAATATACTCGTTAATGTATCGGTTTTACTTGCTCTCCATTTGACCAACCACACATAGTAATGTAACGAGCGAAAGGTTGTATATTGACTTTGAAACTCAAGTTTTATACTTAATAAGAGGGAACAGTTTACACAATTGTGACAATCCTGGCTTGATCTGGCAACATCTTTACAATCACCCATCACAAATGATGAAACAACACGGTATATAATTGCAAATAAGACTATATTGGACTTAATACACTTCCTAATTTTTGAAGCGAAAAAAAACTAGTTTAAGCTTATAGGCTTCCTCTATAATTTGACCCAACTTATCTTTAAAATGAGATATTATCGTTAGATTTTACAACACTGGCGAGAGGACTGAAGAAATAGAAGATATTTTAGGTTTGGTATTTAAAAGTGGTTAAAGCTGAACTCCTCATACCTGTATTCTCTGTAAGGTCAAGAATTCTTCGGTGTTTCACACCTTCACATGCACCGTTATAAAATTATGAAGTGTGGTTGCCGTATACCACATGTTTGTTAGAGTTTAGTCATGGAAAACAATATATAGTTTTAAAACGTTAAAAACAGTAGTTTAACTCAATTTATACAGTGATAATGTAGTATTTCTACTGTCGTATATTTTAAAGTCTCTTGTAGGTTTATCGATTAATTTAAGTTTTGATTTCCACTCAATATTTAGACATCCACAATTTTTCACACTAGGTATCTATGATAAAAAGGCTATTTCTAATACGTGAGTGTTGAAAGTGCATCTTAAATACAGTTTATACATAATATTGGTATAAAACAATAAAATAAACTACAGTAGTACCATGACTTCTTTGGTGCTGACTGACAGCTCACAGCTGACTTCTGACAGTCAACATTTAGGTATATACCTAAATATTGATTGTAAGAAGGGACAGCTGCTAAACACATCTTTTTGCAGATCATCTGGTTCAGCGTAGGGGTACATAATTTGGTCTGGTAGCTTTTCAAAGTCATCAGCTGTCAGTCAGCACCAAAGAAGTCATGGGGCTACTATATTTTATATTGTGTATTATAACTTGGAGGAACATTTTCAACAATAAGTTTTCAGTTAACTACCCTTAAGTAATTTTTATACATAAAAACAAACACATTATCTGGTTCATCACACTCTTTATACATACATTTTAAACAAAATTGTTTTCATATGTTTAAAAAAATTCAAATTTGTAAAAATAAGTTATTTGTAAGCTCCCTAGAATTAATTTTAATTTGTAAAAATTCAAAAGTATTCTTGTTTATAAAGATGAACTATTCCCAGAATCCCATTTTGAACTTAATCCTAAAGGCTAATTTCTAAAAATGTCAATATTCTGTAATTTATCTCAAGTAAACCACCCTTAAATTAATTTATTCAAAAGAAATAAACTTACAATTGTACACTAATCAGTTATAGTAAAAACTGCTAAAAAATGTTTAGGAAAAAATATATGTAACATTATTTATAATGTAAAATATTAACAGATAGTCATTTGAACCAAATTGTTAGAGCCATTCTTTGAAATTAATCAAATTAAAAAAAAAAGAATTCATCAGTAAAATACCGTTACACAGATTTTTTAAAAAAAGAGTATATTTGCCATATCAGATTCTATTCAGATATCTATTTTAATCAAAATGGTTAGAACCACTTTAGAAAAAATTTAAATTAAAAATTAAATTCCCTCTTCAGTAAACTACCTTCAATTTGAGATGTAGGGTCAAAATAAAATGTAGCTTCCTGAGATAATTCCTTATAATATCTACCTAGATACCATGTTCAAACCAAATCCATAAAACCGTCTCATGATATGAGAAAATAAAAAGGTAAAATACAATCCAAACGTTTGAGTAGATATTTGACTATTTTAAGGGAAATCTATATTAGATCATAAAATAATAATATACAGTACATTTCAAATCGTTACAGATCGTATTCATGCCTATGCATGTAATATTAGGTATTCATTCATTCGCCACGGGAGTCATAATTCTCTTACAGTGTGACTCGCAAGCTATTTATTGCGTGTCGGCTTGTCGTGAACTTCTGGTAGAAGGTAGTAATTTGGGGGTGGGAGAAAGTGTTGGGGATAAGGCATGTTCACGTTTGATAACACTTGCGCTATGACCCACTCCCCACACCCTCCCTCTACAACGGTCCGCCCTATACTCTACGACCGCAGTGCTTCGACAAGGGGGTAATTGAATCCATTACTTTTAATGAGTTCCCCCCCTCGACATCACACATTTAAACTTACAAGCGTTTTACTGGTCAGATATCTGACCTTGACTTTCTTGCGGCTCAAAGGTTTGCGTGGTACTTTGCGTTAAGGCCCTTGGTCCTGCCGAGTGCAAGTCTAAAACCTATTTTGTGGGTTGGTGATCGGGAGGGTGTAAGGCGTGGCGTGGCTTCCCAACCAACCAAAGTATCCTTTTGCGCCAACAAGAACAGATGGATCATAGAAAACGTAGATGGCGCTAGTTACCGGACAGGTCTTACGGAAAAATCATACGTTTGGAAATAGCAGTTTTCTCGAGAACGAGGGAAATTTTTATTGTAATATTTTCAATACCTCTTCTAAGGTAAAGGATCAATGTTTATTAAGTGTTACATCTTATTCTTTGCTATACAGCCGGCAGTTTTCTATTGAAAAATGTCAAAATTATAGATATATGATCATTTTTAAATTTATCAAGGAGCTGTATATATATATATATAAAACAAATTAATCAACATGCTTCTATTATTGAGTAAACTGTTTCCAAAACTAAAATTGTAAAACAATAAAAATTATTGACGATAACGCTTGTTCCCATGGTTCTGCATTTTCACTCCAAATGAAAAGGGCCAATCACCTTAAGGTCGTAGGGTGAGGCCTAGAACTGTAATCTGTGTGTTTCCTTCCACTAGTATTATTATCTCAAATAAATTTTCGCTCTTAAGGTGGGAACGAATGGAATACGAGTGAAAATAAAAATATTAATTTTCTTTTATTAAATAAACATAATTTTTTGAATAAATGAATTATTGCTTAAATACACACATTAAATATTCTACACATAGTAAAATCAAGGGTTCTTAAATATTTATTTTTAGCACCACGTCTTACTACTTGTTCAGGTTATACGCAATTGCACTAATTGCGCTAATATTCTAGGGATGAGTAAGGTTGAATTAAGAGGAAATGTACCCACAGTTGCGTTCAATAAGAGCGGAAATACTGGAATTCGAACCCCGATATTCCTGTCTATACTAGAACGTGATAAACAGCTTAGACCATGCGGTCCTCAAAGCAGGCGGATTATTTAATAGTGATCATTTGTATTGCCTAATTTAAATAGGAATTCTGATTACAAGCTTTTGTTCATTTGCCAATATCCTCGTGTAGAAAAGTACACTAAACAAATAATTGAAGTCGGTGACCTGGTGGTCTAGGGGTAAGGTGTCAGACTTCTATGCTGGCGGCCGGGGTTCAATCCTCGGTCCCGGCAAAGATTTATCTGATTACCAAACCATTCCTTCACCTCTGACAAGACATCTTGTGAATGTGAGGAATGCCAGGACTCCACCGTGGTTCGGATTCCACGTTAAACTGTAGGTCCTCCATTTCATCTCACAATCACCCTACCATTACACATTAGCGTAAGTGCGTACAACCCGAACGGGTAGTAAGACGTGGTGCTAATAATAATAATAATAATAATAATAATAATAATAATAATAATAATAATAAAAGTAGCATTTTAATATTTTTGGCTATAATAAGTTTTTAGTTTGTCACAATTTTATCGTTGAAAAAAAATTGAATTTTTGATTTTGTTGGATGTCGACGTTTCATGACCCCATGAACTAAAAATTGTTTTATTCATGAAGCCTTATCTCCCTTTTCCTGTCTGTATCTTGGCCTAGAACCGAAACCATTTTACTGATTATGCTAAAACTTATTATCTGAGGTTATCGTTAGGTTTCCCAGGGAGTATTTAGGAATAATCCATTAAAGTCTTAAATTAAGGATATTTTACTGAAGGGGATGAAGATAAAAAATCAATTTTTGAAAATCGGCTCAAACTATTTTGATTTAAACTTGTACAGTATATAAACACTGATTTGTATATAAAAAAAGAACATTGCATTTCCCTATGAAAATGACTTGGAGAATAATTTAAATAAACGGAAAAAACTTTCAATTTTGGTCATATCTCCGCAACTATTTGAGGTATGAAATAAATCATTATTGCAACGTTATAGGACTCTAAATATTAAACAACTTTCCTTTTAAAAACTAAATTATAAAATCAATACTCTCTTGATTTATAAATAAATACATATTTTTAAATAGAGTTTTAGAAAATGGGGGCTAAAAAGGTTCAGAACAAATAATATATTTATATAACAGTGTACATTATTTCATGTATGCTCTTTGGTGAAACAAAATGCTATTTTTTACCTATTATGTTTCTATAAAAAAAAGGCATATTATTTCGTTTCACATATATTACGAGTTAAAAGTAATATTTAGATTAAGGAACGAGAAGGTATGTGCGTTTCACCATAATATTTAATTTTGTTAATGAAACTATATAAAAAACCACCCTTAACTCGAACTCTCTTTGACCTCACCTTGTGAAAATGGTAGGAAGTAACAATTTATCGGTTAGAGCAATAACATTGTCTCTTTGTGATATAATATTTATTAATTCATTCTACATAGCTCCATTCACTATGGAGAGAAATAGTTTTTAAAATACTTATTGCTTCTGGCCATTTGACTAACCTATTAGAAATAAATCCCTGTGCCCGTATTATACCATGAAAGGTAACTCGCCTACCTTATTTAGTTACATTATGGTGTAGTTTAGGCATGTCCAACTTTAGGCCCTATCACTCAGTCACGCATCTTCAGACCTTATGATTAACTGAGAAGATCGGCCATTTAAGGTGAGTGTACCAAATTTGAATAGTTATCGGCCATTTAAGGTGAGTGTACCGAATTTGAATAATTATCTTTTTAACAAGGATCAGTTCCTAAAAGTAAGTGAATTGGATCACCAAATAATATGTGGAATCAAATAAGTACATTTATCTTTGTTCCATCGCATAATAAGGTACTAAAAATACTAGATAGGTATCATTTTAATGACACACATTTTTCAACACTTAGGCAAAATATTTAATGAACGAAATTCGCATTACTGCTTCAAGTAAAAGTTTTTTAATTTCTGATAAAAAAAATCTTATTGTTTCATACAGGGAACGATTCTTTTCTTCTTTTTTTGTAATAATAAGGCACTTAGTTAAAATAAATTTTAATTAAAATATATATTATAACATAAAGTTTCTGTACATTTGTTTGTTCGGTTATAATAATTAGAGATCCACTACATAGATCTGGTTGCGTTGATTTTTATATTATATAGATTTTTACCTACAGGGTTTCAGGATATTTATCAAACGAATGGAATCAAATAAAATGTATTTTTTCCCAAGAGTTTGTCTTAAAACAAGTGATCAATGATGTATTCTTTTATTGAATGTAGTATTCATTGATTTTCTTTTTAGCTTGGTCGCCAATACAAAGCGTAGTTATAGAATAAATTTCAATCTTAAGCCACAGTTTGGTTTGGTAGGTGGTCTCGTATTCATATCTTCTTTAAATAATATTTATGATCCTCTGTATATCCGCTTATAGCTAGATAATTACAGAATACACTTAGATAAGTTTTTAAGGTTATGTGTATTATTCCTGTAAAGGTTTTAAGCTGTTGATCAACGATCTCTACCATTAGTGAGCTGATAAGCGATGTTAAAACTCTTACAAATTATTATTTTTCACAGCTAAGTCAAGTTTATATGTCTGTGTATACTCACTTATAACAGTAGAACTATTAAATTTATTTGTAATAGTTATGTTTATGTAGTGTATAATATTTTCTGCGAAGCTTTAGGCCATTGATCAACGAGCTATAGCATTAGGAAACTGAACAGTCAAATTAAAACCAAAATAATTGACGGCTATTCACTAATAATTACAAGGGAAAATATCTACTTTAAAGCCAAGGAGAAATTTCAGGATATAAATCAGTTTTTAAGTCCAAAGATAAAATGAGACAAACAGATGACTCCTCCAATTAGTAAACAATTGGAACTCCAAAGAAAAACTATATTTTATATATAATAATGATAAGCTCTTTTACGGTAATAGAAATTACGAGGAAATGACTGAAAAGATTTTGACAAACGAACACTCATTGTAACGGTTAAGAGTCCAGGATTTTGGGAAAAATAGGAGTTTTCCGCGAAAAACCGATTTCCACAGGGAATTTTCAGTTTTTCGTTATTTGCTTAATCACCATAGAAACCGTTATTTGTTGCATTGCTTTAAGTCATTAAATTAAATATATCTCTTTGTCAAAAAAATCCCTACTCAATCTTAATTAACTATTGGTCCGAACACATCACAATTTTCTCTTTGGATGAATATTTCTCTTTGGATGCTGGTCATAACACAACTAAATGCCTAAACTGGGGAAACGTCTGTTTTTTATTGAAATGTTGTTATCGTTAATTCGCATTTGAATCAATAATATGGAGCATATTTCGAAAATTAAAAAGTTATGTTGTTAAATTCATGCAAATAATGTCAACGTTTTGTTTCGCGCATGTTAAAATGATGTTTCAATATGTTTAAGTATGTTAAGCGTGAACCTTGAGAATTTCTTTAGAGAGCCTAACGTCTTTGCCTACTTGACCATTGAATTGGTTAGCTCTTAAACCAATAAACATTGAAAGCATAAATTTGACAAAGCCTTACCTAATTTGGCAACAAATTTTGCCAAGTAAATAATGTGTTTTAAAGAAAATATATTCTAAAAATGTTTGATTTCTAAGAATAAATTGTAAAGTAATTTTTATTTTTTATTTGGTCGACGTATTCAAGTTATATTCTATTATTTATATATAAACCTTTATTATTTTTACCACGGAATATTATCCTAAGTAAAAAACAAACAACTTTTGTCTAAAACTTTTTTTTTTGCAGCTTCAATTTTCAAAGCTAGTGAAATACCCGTTCTTAGAATAATCCAGGATCATATACGTGGGTGTGATGGGTATCAGATTCCTTATTGGTTTGACTTAATGTTGAGTTAATGTTTCAAGTGCTCAAAGTAAATGTGAATTGCCTAGTACTCATATGTACAGACTTCAGCTTATTCTTAAGTTCATTTGAATAGCTAATTTACACCAGTCCTCAAACATATTTTTGTTACGATAAAAGCGTGATAAACACTATACTACTTAAATTTATTTCACAAGAGATTCCTGATATACGTCTTTGTCTTTGAATTAATAATCGTTTACAAACTGTTCTTATTTTCTTAGCTGTATTAAAGATAAGTGCCTTTAAAAAAGATTTTAGCATGTTTAACCAAAATAAGGTCAAGCACATAAGTGATCAGACACACTCTGGGCAATGCTAATAACGGATGATTCAGTAGCTTTTAAAATCAGGATCTTAATTAGAGTTGATCTTTAAACTACTTAAATACGTCCACTAAATAATAATAATAATAATAATAATAATATTTTATTTAACCCTTAGAACCAAACAACTTTTGTGATAACATTGTTTCTTTAAAATGCGTTGTTTCCTAGAAAAAAGTGTGTAGCATTTTAAATGCCTCGTCCTGTATGTATGTATATATAGCTATATAAATATAATATAGCTACTTGTTCTTCATTTACCCTAATAAATATCATTCTTACCTTGAATGACTACACTATGACCGTATCTTGTAAGTCATTACCATAGTGAAACTAAGAAAGGTAGGCTTGCTTATACCTTTAAGGGAAAACTGAGGTTACATAGTCTCTGTGATGGGATTATGTCCCAGTTCCATTGAAACCAAATAGGGGTGGGGGATTCTTTTTAGGAAATGTTTGACCATATCAGTGGAGTCCCCCGTGTCCTGAACCATATGTTTCACCCTCTCAAGGGGCATTTGATATTCATGAGCCTCAAGCACACGGGAAACTCGCGTGTTGGAAAGCGGAGCTTGATATTTCGGGAGAAGTAGAGCTCCCCCCCCTCCCCCTCCTAGTCATTCTCCCATACACCCCTTCCCCCTTTATGAGAATACCGACCTTTTCCTCGTGACCGCATCAATCCCCACTGAAATGTTTGACAGCCAGTCCGGTTCATGAGTGACTACATCATTCATGATATGGTAAAGTCAAGCTCTACATATGACGGTGGGAGTGGCGCAAGGATAGCATCCCTTTATTTTGTGTTGTTTTTTATTTGAGGGATGATGAACATCGGGGAGGGTAAATAGAGGTAGTTGGCACCTTAAAACACCTGATACTCCCCGGATGACAAATTAAGCTTGAACAGTGGGAAATAAATGAAGTTTCGTAGAACTGAAACTTTAAAAAATATATCATGTGTTTCATCTATATGACTTTAACATGTAGATGATTTATTGTGGGTGTTTTTTTAGTAGTATATGGTCCTAAATCTACCTCTTGTGTCATGTAATTTATTTTGGTTGCCAGATGTAACCCGGTGAACTAGTTGGATAACCTATACGCATGTTTATGGTTTCATTGTAGTTTATATTTCGAGACAAGCCTAGGAAAGGTGAGCGTTCAACACATATGACCTTCATAAATTAAATTTAACCCTGTTTAAATTAGAAAGGTTCTTGTTGTTTTTTCAGTTTTAATGATAACACTTTTTTTTATGATTTGGGTCATACTAATCCGACTCTCCAATTTATCATTGAATCTTGAATATAAATCTTAAAAAAATTATGAACATTAGAAGAAATGTTATTATAGTGAAATAATAGAAAGTAAAAATAGTTATTAAATATTAACATTCTTCCTTACAATAAATACACTTCATTATAACATTCATGCATCCAGTTAAATGTTAAATTACTGGTCTAGGGCCTGGTTGTTAAGTTCATATAATTATAAATAGCTATAAACCACCAAAAAGCAGTATTAAAGCTCTAAAACAAATTTCACTTGAAAAATTAAATATTCTTATTTTTATTTGAGTTTCAAATACGTCGTTTTCTCGAATCTTATAATCTATAACATTATTAGGGATTTGAGGGATTTGTGTATTTGAAAGTCCTAACATTATTTTCTATACATAGCATTTAACAACGAATACTTGTCATGAGCACAGTGGAACTTGACCAGAAATCTTTAAAATGAAGTGAAAATAATCCTCCTCGAAAAACGCAATGACTATGACAAATATTTTAATAAAATGTTGATGATAATAATATGTGATTAAAATTAAACTAAACATTTCTATTATTATAATATTTTATTTGATTTTGGCAAAAAAAACTTTTATCATAAAATTTTGAAAAAATACAAACCTTAACTCACGTTTCCTTACATTCAACCTTAAGAACGTACTATCTGTATAATCCTTTTTTAAAACTAATTTAGCTTATTACCTCATCTTAAAAATAGTTTTGGGGTATTCCCAACTAATTTATCACCTCCCACCTCTTCTTTTTTTGTTATTGTCAAGGTTAGATATTTTGATTCGGCAATTGTTATAGAGGTACTAGGACAAAAAGATTGTAAGATTTCAACCCATTGCTAGTAATCTGAAAATTAAAAGATGACACCTGGACACGGGAGTCGAACCCGCGACCTTTGGCTTAGTACGAAAATGCTCTAACCACTGAGCTATACAGGATTCGTCCCGTTACCGGGACCATTCCTTATTCATATTTTAAGGCAGAGTCTATGATGGACGTGCGTAAATCGTCGGCTACAAATGTGTCTCTTATTAAAATCACGAGCTATCAGATAACGGAACCACCTTCGACCCGGTAGTTGGCTTATTGATGCAACTTGTACAATTATTATAATTGTAGGGATTGCATATTTAAGAACCAAATAGCCAAAGCTATTATTTATGCTTTTAGTGAGGATTACTCCCTCTAGGTATCATATTCTGAAAAATGACACCTGGACACGGGAATCGAATCTGGTACCTTTGGCTTAGTACGCCGATGCTCTTACCACTGAGCTATCCAAGATTCGTCCCATGCCCAGGGTAATTTTTCACTCATATTTTAAGGCAGATTCTATTATGGACGTGCGGAAATCGTCGGCTACAAATGTGTCCAGGTGTAATTTTTCAATTTTCATAATATATCTAGATGGAGTAATACTCACTATAAAGCATAAATAATAGCTTTGACTATTTGATCCCATAGCTAGTAAGTTTGTTAGACAACGCTGTGACCGGGTGGTCTAAGGGGTTAGACTCGCTTTATCTCTGGAGTGTTTACTAGTGAGAATGTCATTATTCGAATCATACCCTAGTTTATCGAAGGATGGTGTTTACACATATGATTTTAAGTGTATTTTTTACTATCTCTCAACGCTGATACAGTTACAGCTACATTTCCTTTCTAATTATCCTTCTCATCCATACTATACCTTCTAATGACCCTTGTGTTAAACTTAAGATTTAAAAACCTAATACAATATTTTAACTACTACTATAATGATTACTCCAAGGCACTCGTTTGTGTGAGCTAACAGACCTGCAATAGAAGCAGGCAGTGTGTTGGCTTCCCATCTCCCATATGCAGACATGTGTGCGTGCATGTACATGCGAGTGCGTGTATTGTACCCCCCTCAGATTTTAATTAGCTATCTGCTGAGCAATGAAGGGTTTGGTCTGTGGGTTTCGGGAAGGGTATGGAGAGGGGGTAGAGAATTAGAGAGCCGCTACCATCTAATTGCGTCCCCACATCAAATACAACGAATCTGTTGAAAGTGAAGACATGCCGCACTGGAATATGTTGTGGTGGGTGAGAGGGGTTTGCAGGGGGTGCAGGGACACTCTAAAACACAAGAGGAAAGAAAGGAGAGGATTTGTGTTAGGTGGGTAGAGGAGGGAGTTGGGGTGGG
>CABFVX010001359.1:128964-157551 GCA_902151425.1 Timema shepardi | reverse complement strand
GGGGGGGGGCATGCAAGAGGATACTAGTACTGAGCGGCAAGTGAAAGACTAAAATTTACAACTCGGAAAATTGTGTTACACAAGGTTTACCCTGAAGGAAAATGTATTACTCTCTCTATGTTAGGTAAAGCTAATGGATGATTAGTATGAAACTTTCCTCAGGATTACATAATCCCTGAAACTTTTAGGAGATAGTTTTTACTTTTAAAATAAGTATTTTATAAAAAAAATGTGTCCTGAGATTGATAAACTTTTTAGAGAGTTTCTTTAACATTTTTACAACAGAAAACTGTTTTTTATATGTAGAAGGAGGGAAGGGAGGGGTTGCGCTATGACCATTTCATAAATTAGGCTAGTCTTACAAACTCGCGTTTTTATTAAATTATACTAGAAAAGCGATCATCATATCTTTGGAAGAGTGATAAGGGAGACTATTTGTGGTATATATGACCCTGGTTCTAAACCAATTAAACCATAAATGACCTATAAAGTTAGCGTGTTTCAGGTTTAACGTTGGTGTTAAATAGTTCACGCTCAAGTTATAAATATTAACAGTGGATCGTTGTAGCAGAGTTAGATGCAAGTTATCTGACTGAAACGTATTCAAACAGTTTTATTGGCTACCAAGAGTTATATGAAATTAGCCCTCATTCTTTCTTTCTTTTTGGAAAAAGGTTTGATCTTCAAAAGCGGTAAACATTTTGGAGCTTTTGATCTTTCGATGTTGAGCTTCAAACAATATGTATATTTTTTTATCATCACATGACAATGAGAGATCTAAAATTACCTTTTTAGCAATCAGTAACATAGAATGGTGGTAGTGCACCTGGCTTTAAACCTGGAAGGGTTGGTTTCGATTCCCGGCTGTTACTATGGGTATTTTTACCAAAAGAGTAATAATCCCATCGTTATTTAGGATTTGGTTAGTTAAGTCCAGGTTAGGTATAAGATCATTACTATCTCCACAACTTCATAACTGATACAGTCACATCACCCAACTATAGGTACGACGTGTAGACAATCTCCACAGGTGTAATCTGGGCAAAATTCTTTATTACCAGAGTTGCTAAAAGTCTACACGCACAGGCGAAGTCTGTTCAGCGTAGGAATTTTTTTCTGAAAGGCCTTTTTCCCGACCAGAAATCTATTATATATTATGATATTGGTAGGAAGAAAGACCTTTCAGCGAGTAATTCCCACCATGAATGAAATATAGATACCGTATCTCTTCTCTCCCGGTCAACAAACAAAACAAAACAAAAAACTCGTTATCTCCCCAATCATATAATTGGTTCATTTAATTTATTCATAATTAATAATAATATTATTATTTGTTAATTTATCATAATCACTATTACTATTATAAATATTACAATCATTATTACTATTACTTTTATTACTATCATTATCAAAGGTTCTACCAACGCATATAATTTGAATCAAATATTGATTTAATTTTGTTGTATATAAACACATAACCCTATCACTAATACATTCTACATTTCGGCATTATTAAAAGTCAGCGGTGGTCTAGGGGTAAGGTGTCAGACTTCTGTGCCAGGGTCCGGGGTTCAATCCTTGGTCCAGGCACAGATTTATCTGATTACCAAACCCTTCCTTCCCCTCTGACAAGACGTGTATTAATCACAACTTGTGAATGTGTGGAATGCCAGGCCTCCACCGTGGTTCAGATTCCACGTTAAACTGTAGGTCCTCCATTTCATCTCACATTCATCCTAACATTACAAATTAGCGTAAGTGCGCATAAACCGAACGGGTAGTAAGACGCGGTAATAATAATAATAATAATAATAATAATAATAATAATAATAATAATAATAATAATTAAAGTTAGCGGGATTTTTTTTTTGTCTGATAGCTCAAAGTAAGTAGCTAATGATCTCACAAGTTCATAAAATGGCATACCTTAAACCACTTATTGGAGTGATGATTCTTAACATAACATACACCTGTATTTATCAATGGTAGAACATTTGCGCACTTAACAAACATGTCCTGTATAGATTAAACGGTAGCTCAATAATATTCTTAATGTTAATTATTATTTCACTTTCGATCATTGACAACAATATTGTCTTTTATATTCAGGGAAGTACTGAGACAGAAATAATGGCCCCAATGTTGATAATTTATACGAACTAAAAATTATATGATGGTTTTAAATATTTGGTTTATTTTAAATGTTATTAAGAAAATACTGGTCTGGGACTTCAGAAATATACTCTTTTAAAGCTATTTTAACGGAGATATGTTTTCTGTGCTCATATATTATTTTAATTAAACTTTTGTTTGATGTTACAATATCAGCAATGTCTGAAAAATCTGGCACAAAAAAAAAAGTCCCGTCTCTTGTTATTAAAGTGAAAAGATTGAATTTCAACATCTCATTGTTATTCAAACCATGCACGAAATATACAGCTACGCTATAATCTAACAGCAATGTTGCGTTGCTCTTCCTAGAACTCCCCTCCACCCCCTCCCAAACCACCATCTCACCCCACTTTCCAATACTGCGCGTCACAAATACGTCCCCACCACCACTCAGGAATTAAATAAAAAACGATTATTTTTTTTACATCACACGTGTAAGAAGCTGAAGAAAATAAGTTCCATTCAAAATAATGATTTCATAATCACATTAACATGAGTGATTTTTTTATTCTTAATGGTTTTTAGCTTGCCTTACCACGAATCCGCATTTTAATTACACTAATAAAGTAAGAACGAGGAAGATATAATTTAGAGGACATCTGCCTGCCTTCACGAGGAAAAATAATGGGAAACCAATTTAAGAAAAAAATCATCCTTGTATGACCTGGTAGAATTTGAATCCCAACTTCTTGGTTAACAGAAAACCGAAGTAAATATTTTTGAAGCTTAGTCAACGGGATCACTAATGTGGGTGGCAGTAATTACGCTTGCAAAGGTATTTTTTATTGTTACCAGAGCTCGGTAAATCTCATTTTAAGTGTCTGTTAAGGTGAGAGTGTAGTGAGCGCGAGGAAAGCTAAGTGTTTTTGCAGTTTTTATAGCAACATTTTATTTGGCCAAAATAAATCAAATATTGCTCCAGTATAAATGCGGTGTTCAGTTGTTGTTTTTTTATATGGTGACCTTACAATTTTTTTAATTCTGTCACGAGCGTAGCTGCATTGGATGCTTTTTAAATGAAGATAAAGTTTCCCATTAAATTCAGGACACCTTTGATGGTTATTCTAAAACTTGTTGAGGTCACCATGTAAATAAAATATAACTATATATTTCTACTGGAAAAATATTTTATTTATTTTTGTCAAAAGAGTGATTTGATATAAAAAGTAAAAAACACTTAAATTTTTTCGCATCACTAATACTACACCTTAACCTGCCCTTTGTTAAGGGAACTTCGTTGAGAGTGGAGGAATGGGTGAGGCGGCGTGGAAGTGTTTGTGGAGAAAAATATGTAGGCTACCTTTAAAATGGTAGGAGTGGGAAGGATAGTAGTTGTAGTTACAAATCTGAAGTTGTCTTACTCCTTGCTCATAAACGTTATTTTCAGATGTAACATTACATTACATTATGTTACAATAGGACCCACTCCATGCTGACATTTACGCATAACTCTCTGTAATTCATAATATCCACTCCAATTATACCGACACTAATATAATCCCTACAATAGTACACTTATCTTTTTTAGTTCACGTAGTTTGGTACGACATAATAAAACAATTCTGAACAATAATATTCTCTCTACATAATCAATCTCTACATAATAAAACTGTTCGTGTACTTACTGATTTAATCTTATGAAACTATCAAACACCAAGACAGGGTTACACCTATCATCCTAAATTGACGAGTGGGCCGAGCGAGCTACGATGTTCCAACAAGCAGAAGTCCACCCCGATCTGTTCAACTAACACGTAATGGGCCGGCCAGTATTGGACACGCCTAGAGAATGACTATTCACCTATTCACCTGCCTTCTGATGGTAGAGAGATGAACTACTTTCAAAACATCAAGTGATTGAAGAAACAGTTTTGAAAGTCAGATGGAGCCATGACATCAAATGGTCTACGTGATCATACATAGCTTCAAGTAGGCTGTATTATCGTTACTGACCGTGTGTTCAATTCTACAACATTGATTCTATTGCGACGAAGCCCACTATATATTGTGATGTGCATGTATGATAAAATGACTATTTGATTTCAACGCTTGACCAAGGAACATGGTCCTGGACCTAGATAATGTAAATATAAAACATTTGTATATTATATCTTCATCAAAATCTTAACTATGGTGATTTATTTATTGGACTCTGATTGAAAATTAACTCTTAGTGTCAGCCATGCTAGGTGTTGTAATTTTTCTATTATCTAAATCTATTTATTTTTACCTGATCATTAAATTTGATATGAGGCTCTATATTTTGTCTGTCGCCACTTGGGCGCTAGAGTCATTTCGAGTGTTAAATCTTTTAGACAGCCAGAATTGTTAATTTACTTCGAGTTGAACGAGTTGAATGTAAATTGTTTTTAAATTGTGGATAGTAGTAATTATGTTGTAAACATTAGGGTAGCGTTTCTTATTTTTGTTTGCATTTTGAAATATAGTTTAATGTAAAGTAATTTTCTGATAATTTTGATTAATTATGAAATTATTATTATTATTATTATTAACACCGCGTCTTACTACCCGTTCGGGTTATACGCACTTACGCTAATGTGTAATGGTAGGGTGATTGTGAGATGAAATGGAGGACCTACAGTTTAACGTGGAATCCGAACCACGGTGGAGGCCTGGCATTCCCCACATTCACAAGATGTATTGTCAGAGGTGAAGGGAGGGTTTGGTAATCAGATAAAGTTATGCCGGGACCGGGGATTGAACCCCGGCCGCCAGCATAGAAGTCTGACACCTTACCCCTAGACCGCCAGGTCACCAATTTTGAAATTGATTAACATTAGTAAGTTTTCTAATCTTTTTCTGTTGTTTGCTTTTAATATGATATTTTCACTATTATTAACTAGTAGGGTTATTGTTTTCATTTCCTAATATTGTGTCGGGATCGGATAGTCCTGGGGGAGTTTGACTAAAGTCTGTTAGCCAAATTCTCGCCTAATTTAAAGTTTCTTATAGAAAATTAACATGTAAAGTTAATGTTTTTGAAGTATTTATTCTTGGGTATGAAAAATACACTTTGTGAAAATTTTTAAGGTAAGCATAAGGCCATTATTTAATCCTAATGTATTATCCTGGTGGATATTAATATTTTTGATTTATTGTTCTAAATTAAACGTTACGGGTTCTTCTGTCTTTTCAAGACTGACCCATTTTAATTTTGGGTAGATTACGAGTCTTATAACTTTCTATTAAGTTATCTGCGCAATTTAAAAATATGAAGTTATTATCTATTTGTTTGGTTTTCAATATATCTCAGTTTTATTAACGAGACCATGTAAAGTTTTCTGCTCTAATGTTATTGTTTTGAATAAACCGTTCATATTGTTGCTTTTAGATATTGCTAATAATTTCCCTTGTCACTTGTTCCATAGCTTACTCCCGCTCCCTTTTATCTTATTTATGGTCGTAAATAAAAGGTAAAAGAGCGGGGTGTAACACAGAGTTTATTTTGTGTGAATTTGTCACTTAATACTTTGGAATACATATGTAACTAAAATTTTAATTTGCATAGATGACTCACACGGTGTTTTCTCTTTACCGGACTGTACTAGTTATTTGCTTCCTCCAATACATGATAAAACTCGTCATTTAAATCCAATGCCCCTTTCACTGAGTTATTGTGTATGTGGTTGGTCAAATGTATCACATAGAGGAGTATTTAGTACAGCCCCGTTAAGTAGATCACGAGTCATTGTTAGTTGGCATTATTAAAACAAAAATTTAGTACCTACTGACATTTGAAATAGGATTTTCCTTACATCTCTAAATAATAAAATAAACACTTATTTGAACTTCTCTTTTGGATTTTTAAAATATCATTCAAGCTAGATATTTTGGTCATTTTAGATAATTACTTGCATTAATAATGTTAATAGTGGTGACAGGTCACTGGTGGTAAATCTTTCAGCGTGAGTTTCATTTTAAATTTTAAATTAACTTATATTTATACACAGTTTATCTTGTAGTTAAATTACCTAAATCAAAAGATGATTAGCAAAATATACATATTACCAGCGTCAGACAAGAAGTAATATAGTTTATACGTTTATTAAGACGTGGTGCAAAATATTTATATATAACTTATACTTATATGTGTGCTTATTTAAACATATATAGTTATATTATAGTTTTTATGATCAATAAAGATATTTACTTGCTTATTTTGTTAATATATTTTTCAAGTACTTCATATCCTTGAAATATTCTAAAGTATTGCACACGAAACATAAGCCTACGATCAATATTTTCCGTATTCAGTGTAGATTAGATTCTTTTTTTTAAATATCACCACGGCTTACTAACTGTTCAGGCTATACGCAGTAGATTAGATATTATTTTTTAAATATTTTAGTGGATTTTCATACCTCGTATCAAGATGACATATAGTTGACTCCACCCTCCCCATAAATAAAATTATGACCCGATCTAAATATGATTTTGTAATTATTATTATAAGAGAGCCATCAAGAAGAGTTTATATCATAAAATTCCTTTAACTCTCAAAAATTTCAGTTATGATATATATTTTAAGTCACATCTATTGTTCTATAATCGATATGGACAGAATTTGATTCAGTTTCAGTTGAAGCAAATGAAAGGTTTTTAGTGATATAAGATACTTTAACATCTAGCATTAGGGTCAACATATCTATCAATGAGGGTGGAGGAATATTTTACCCCAGTAGAAGAAAGTCCTACATTTCAAATAAATTCAGTCGATGAGCTATATATTATATTGTTACAAACTGATAGGACATCCAAAAAGTGTTGCCGAAGGAGTTTTAATACTGAATTGTGAAGATTGAAGCAGTAAAATCTAAATAAAAACGTGACCTTAATTATGTTTGACTATGCAATCTTTAAGATGTTTTTAAATATGAGATATTTAAGGCACTATAACAATCAACCATAAATGTATAAACGTCAGAAACCAAGCGGGTTTATAACGTCCCTGAGCGTAGCCATCTGGCTGTAGGAGAACAAACAGGGGAGCAGCAGAATAAGCTACAAATGGCAATACAATTTTTGTTGTAACTTCCCTATTAAACTATATAATTTAATCCATAAAAATCAATTCTATTCTCATATACCAGTTACCTTTCGTTTTCTAGGCATTTAGCGCTTCATGCTCAGCCAAATTATAGATATTTTGGGATTTTTCTGAGCGTAAAATTTCAACTTTTAAATTATGTTTACATGTTTATAAAGTTATAGGGTCATAGAAAATATTTCTTTGTTCATATCAGTAAACACCAAACTTGTGTACTGCTAAAAACTTTATCAATAACCTAAATTCAACATTTGTTTGGCAATATTTGAGATACTTAGACAGCTCCTTTAATGTGCACTTTCTGACCCAACTAACTATTTCAGAAAAGGTCTTGCAAACTAAATTAATTCTATGACAAAGACGTCCTCCACTTCTCCAGGACATTAATACATCACTGCGAAAGAAGAAACTCCACATTGATACATTTTTCTGTTATTTAATGAATCAAACCCGTGACCATTAGATTAATAGTTAAGGTGTTGGATTCAATTCTATTTTTCATCTCTATGTGAGAATATAAGAATCATTTTAATGAACCTTTGGAATAAATAAATGCATTCGTAAATATGAGATATATAAAGAAAGAAGATGTAAAAGAGCGACATTATGTATCGAAAAAAGAACAACTGTGAGAACAAAGATAAGAAAAATGTAACAATGTTCAAGACGTAACTGAACGCTCGAAAATAAATATTTCAAAAAGAAACAATTTCCTTTCAAATATAATATGATTGTATTGTATCTACATTTCTGCGCAATATAAAAATTGTGCCAAGACCCTGAATTTGAAAGATATTTGAATTCATTTTTGATTTGAAAGCGAGTTCCGTTTTATAATTCCAAAGCATCACAAATAAAATATTTTACTTTATATATTAATTCACATATATATGTTTTGTTAAGATGTGGTACAATAGACCAAAACCTATATTCTAAGTAGATATCAAGTAAATACATAAATACATATAAATTAATGTATTAGTCCATAGGCGGATAACCCAAACGGATAGTAAGACGTGGTACTAAAAATATGTGACATCAATAACTACACAGGTCATGTAAATGTGGCATCA
The DNA here is from genome assembly GCA_902151425.1 of Timema shepardi. Lineage (NCBI taxonomy): Eukaryota > Metazoa > Arthropoda > Insecta > Phasmatodea > Timematidae > Timema > Timema shepardi. The sequence continues at coordinate 149,238 of CABFVX010001359.1, read as the reverse complement.
CTAATTACTAACTAGTCATGTAAATGTAGCATCACTAATTACTAACTAGTCATGTAAATGTAGCATCACTAATTACTAACTAGTCATGTAAATGTAGCATCACTAATTACTAACTAGTCATGTAAAAATGTAGCATCACTAATTACTAACTAGTCATGTAAATGTAGCATCACTAATTACTAACTAGTCATGTAAATGTAGCATAACTAATCTCTAACTAGACATGTAAATGTGGCATAGTTAACTAATAACTAGTTATGTAAATTTGGCATCACTAACTACTAATCAAACACGTAAATGTGGTATAACTAACTACTATCATGTAAATGTGCCATAATTAACTACTAGCTATTAATGAAAATGTAGCATCACTACCTTGATTTTGGTTGAAAGAACAGCTTTGTATATTAAAACATATTTATTTGTTGACAACATTGATTATATTTGACTATATTACTTGTGTTATTTTATAGCCCAGATAAATTATATATCTAAAATGACAGTTGCCAATAACATGACATGATGCGTGAATATATAATTTTTTTACTAGCTACCATTTTACACCGTTCTTCCTACAAAAATCAGCCTATAGTTACTAACTAGTTATTTATAAATTACCTATTTAAACAATTTCCAATGACTATAATATGTTATAGTCGATGTAAGTTCTTGTTCTTAGGAGCCCATCTCACGACCGATTACTCGAGATATTTGTTACTCGATTACGCTCGAACCAGAAATCTCACCTAAATGTGGTTTTATAAATTTTTCGCTTGATAACAGAGAAATTGGGCTAAATGAAATAAATAATATCAACACAAAATTTGCAAATAATGTAATTATTGTATTGTCCATATATANTATATATATATATATATATATCAATGTCAGGATATTGACGCTATAAGCCAAAGGTCCAGGGGTTTGATTCCGGTGTACAGGTCTAATTTTTCAATTGATTCAAATTAATTGAATTAGGATCATTTATACGGGAATTCCCAAAAATACCATGATTTCCAGTCTGTGAGTTGATATTAATTGAAAATTGGCTTTAAAATTACAATCTTGTATTGTATACTTGGCAACATAACAGCCATCTTGATTCACAGATGGCCGTGGTATCTGATAAATCGCGTTACTATCGGTCGCTCATAGTTAGCTGATGATTCTACACGTCCATCACAGCCTCAGCCTTAAACTATGAGTGAAGAATAACCCTTATCATGGTACAGACCATGGGATAGCAATGTGGTAGAGCATTGGTGCACTAAGCCAAAGGTACCGTGCTCAGTTCCCATATACAAGTGTAATTTTTTAATTAATTTAAATTAATCATTGAGGTAGGTTTTTTTTTAATTTTTCCAAAATATATATTAATTTTATTGCAACTTTTTTTTATAAAGTGAAATTGATTCAGTGGTTTCAGGTCCATTGTCTTCTAATGAACGCGACGTCTCATTTGAGCTATATTACCTACTTAAGCTATTTTTTATCCGTGAGTAAGACGGTATCCTGAGTTTAGCAGCAGTGGAAATGAGGTATTATAGGAACAGACCTACCCATCCCTAATACAGTCAATCTTGGTTATAATGGCCTCGGCTATTCCGTCAGATCTTGCGTAGCGTCATTTTTTCAGCACTCTGGTCAAACTGTCATCTATTAAAGTTATAAAAACCACTGTTTTAGCGTCACTACCATTCGGTTGTAGCGTTAAAAAACTTTTTTAATGTTCTACTTTAAATTGTATTTAAATATACTTCTACGTAAAGAAACTAATAAAAAGTGGCCAATTCCTACGGAGGTCTATTTTCTATCAAGCTGTGAGTGTACTGGTCATACAGTGCGCTGGTCTAATAATAGACAAAATTGAAAACAAAGTCAGGGAGAGGGTTGCGGGAATCTTGGGCACTTCAAGGTCAAAATGAAGAGAGGACTAACCCTCCTTCATTGACACTGAGCTGGCTGGAACTGTCTCGTGTGCGCGTCTATGCTCAAAGCCAAGGTTTATTTTTCCATGTTTTATAAGTTCAACGTTAGTTTTGGTAGTCATTGTGTAGTCATTATATGTAGGCCTACATTTTTTTTATAATCATGGCAAGTTGTAGTACAAAAATAAAAGTTCTGTATACTCTAGAGAAAGTACGTGTCATTAGAGCATGTGAAAGTGGACAGAAAAAGGCTTATTTATGCCGTGAGTTTGTATTAATGAATTCTACTGTAAATGTCCTTCCTTACAAGCCATTAAAAGTTTTCTATATTGTGTAAATTTATATCGTCACCCTGACGTAACGTAAACATTTTTTTGGCCTCTTAGATGACGCTATAAGCAATTTTGACTGTATTACAAGGGTACCGGGGGTGGGGATGAAGGTAAAGTCACACTTCATACATTTTCCAGAACAACTTTTAAAAAAAATCTCAAACCCCATAAGGACCTTAGCAAATATTTATTTTTAAATTAATTTAAATATTGCAGATACCGCTTCAAGCGATAAGTTAATTTATTTTAGGTTTTTTTAAGATGTACTTTCTGAATCGACTGATTATATCACCACATGAAAATGGTTATGAGCGAGGGTGAAAGGGCCTACAAATTTTGCCAGAAAAGGTATTTTCAAACACCTTTTTGGGAACTCTTACATGCAACCATCTACATGTCATCGATGGCTTTATTTCTTCTCCAAAGGAAGTTGTGTATCGCATTATTTCGCTCCAGAAAAATATGTCGACCTCTGTTAGGATTGAGCCAATGAGCATCGGGTCCTGAGGCAAGCACTTTACCTGAGTAATATTGAGGTTAAGAATGATCTAATATGCCATAGAAAACTCTACTAATTGTCTAATATAGGAAGGAATTAACTCAATTTCAATTTAAATAGGACCACCCCCCTTTTTGGACCTATAACCTTCGGTTATTATAATATTATTTTAAATATTACATCACATACGGGAAATCTCAATATCGTTTGAAATACCTAGACAAATACTCTACTATCAAGATTACATTCACTCAAAGTTCATTTTATGATTACAAGTAACATATTTGTATTTTACTCTAGCCGAAATGTCCGATTTCTAGTATTTTCCAACCAGGAGTTTTCCCAGTTAAAATTCCTACTGAATGTAGCGAGAATGTGAAAAAATGGGTTAGAACTCTCTGAGGAAATATAATGCTGATTTTTCAAATCTCGTATTTTGTGTGTGTTAAGGGAGTTGAACCCCTCCCACTCCCCACCCGTCCTACCTTCATCCCGGTCAGAAGGTGGATAAAGAGTTGGGAATAGGAGTTTGTTGAGAAGGGTTGGGGCTGAGGGGAGGTAGATCTGTCCCGTATTTCATGTGTTGATTGGGTCATTACGTCGAAATGGTGCCGCTACGGCTGTTACTGCCATTTCTTGTATTCGTTTGCAGGCGAGATCGGCATAAATAGTAGTGGGAGAGGGAACAGGAGGATGAGAAAGTAAGAAGGTGAAAGAGGAAAATATGGAGAGATTGTATATAGAAAACGACCCTCATTTCCTTTTTTTATGTTCTTATTCGTTTTAAATGTATTTTACGCATAGTGACTGATTTGTAAGCCGTCACTTTAAAATACCAGCCAGTAATTTTTTTGGATTACTTAATGCCCTAGAGTATTTGTATTATTTGAAATATTCTTTTTCATTTTGTTGCTAAAAATATGATTATTTTATTTCCTGGATTATCATGCCACATAATTCTAAAACAATATTTCAGGCCTTTCATAATTATTTTGCAATGCCTTACCAACCATTGTACTTACAAACAAAAAATACGAAGTGTTTTAAATTACTCATAAAAGATCGCTACTCTGATATGCATGGTTAGACATTGTTGTTTGTACTTAAAAATTAGTAATATTTATTTTATAAGTAAGCTTAAATTCCATAAATGACTATCACTAACTGAAAATATCTAGTATATGTAATCAAAGTCATCCGAATAAATTTTAAAAGATTTCTTTAGAAATCACTTTGGAAAATAGATGACATACCATAAGGCCATTTCATGAAGATTTATATTCAAAATCTTAGTGGTGATTGATATGTTTCATCATATTGAATAATTATTTTTGAGAAAAAAAAAGCTATATAACAAATTAAACTCTGATATTAGCGTTAAACTTTTATTTGGTTACTTGCCTATCGAGTAATTTGTTCATATTTAAAAAAATGTAATATATATGGGCATATTGTATATTAATAATTAAGTTTTAATTAGTAATTTAAAACAATTTTACACGTAAACTCGCTTTATTTCGGTCGTGCAAAACACGAATTGTAATAATGTATTCTCCTCACCCTTTTATGGTCTCATATGTTCAAGTGCTTGTAAACAGACGTGAGATGTCTGGGGGCAGAAGAGGTAGAGAGGGTATTGGGTGGGGGAAGGACTGTGCTTCAAGCGTAATATTTTAATGATGAGGATCTACAAATTAGACAGTTGATGGTTTAGCTGCACAACTTGGTTTAATTCCAGCCTCTGCTCCCTGAAACAACAATTATTATCTTCGTTCAAATTAAAACAGATTGTAATCAAATCATTTGAGAGCTTCTTGAAATATATAAACAGATGAATGGGGCTGGGTACGAAACACAAGTGTCCATACATCCAGTTTTTACAGATCGAGTCTCACTGACTAGATGTATTCGTGTCCCAGCCTTTTGGCGTAGCTGAATTATTTATACTCATACACATACACACACACACACACATAGTGGTGATCATGAGGTATAAATAGTAATGTTCACATTGTTGAAAACGGTAAGGCTGAGACTAGAATCAGATCATGCAGGTCATATGTTTGTTAACAGGTATTTAATATCCGATGTATTCGTATAACCTGGAAGGGTACTAAGACGATATTTAAAAAAAAAGTGATACGACACAATCTTAATACAACTACTAAATTGCTTATCACAGTAAACATTCATCATATAATATTTATTAGATAGAAATAATATACATACAACATTGTTTAAACATTAAAAAAAATTCAAAACTAGAAATCATTTTAGAAAAAAGTTATAATTTCTGAAGTTTGTTAAAGTTAATTACCTTTCAATTGATTTAATTTACATAAGTAAACAAACAATATTATTTATCAAGTAAAATAGTCACCAGACACCAAAATTTAACAGAATTTGTTGAGCTACTTAAAAAAATTAAAATTTACAAAAATAAAAATAATTCCTCAGTTAAACATTATTTAATGATTTCTTAAAGAAAAACAAATATATAAAATAATCAAATTGTAAAAAAAATTAAAATACTAATATTGAACCATTTCATTTGAGTCATTTTTAAAATATTTCAAATTCTTAAGGAATTAATCACATTTCCCTTAAACTAAACCTTCCTCTAAAAACCAATATACACTTTTATTTGTCATGTCTAATAAGTTTAACATTCCCCAAATACACATTTAAAACAAAAACATGTATGCCAGTTTTGAAAAGCTCAATATTTTAGATAATAGCTCATCAGTTAACTGCCATTAAACCAATTTTTCCACCAACAACAAGTATACAGTGATTATTTCCTTTATATTTATTTTAAACAAAATTGTTTTAGCCATGTAGAAATAATATCTAATTTAAAAGGGCTTGGGTCAAAATAAAATTAAAAAAACTTATGTGTAGCCATATAACACATAAATATCAAGTGCGAACCATTTCCATCAAACCGTTTCGCATCGAATGCCAGGGACAGACAGTTAAACAGACGGACATACAGACAGAATTTTAAAATCCACTATTTTCGGTATCGTGGTCACATAAAACGTACATAGGCCTAGTCATAATAATCAGGTGGTCAAAAAATTTCATAATTACAATACTTAATTTTTATTTGAGAAATGAAAAGGCAGATGGTATTGATTATTAGAATAAATAATATAAAAAATATTTAGTACTTTTCTCGTTTAGAAGGAAAAAGCAATTCTACCAGATGATTTTCAGGTTTGAATTTATAATGGAATAAAAAATTTGATATAATATATTTAATTATTAACTTTATTTTCAATATGTTTTTTTAAAAACCTACATCTTGTAAATAATCATTATTTTAATATATATGCAAAATAATCTATGTGACTTATTAATCACTTGTTAGAATTCAATCACTGTCACAATCATTTTTATTTTTATATCAATTTCCCTCACTCACTCACTCACTCTTTCTCTCTCCCTTTTATTTTACTCTCACGGTCTGATGGATCTCAACCACTTATAGAATATTCCCGACATTTTAAAATACTTTTGAATAAGAACAAAAAAAAAAGAATGCTTTAAATATCTTGTCTTCATCTACTCCTCCATTTCCTATAACTCATCCCCGGTTGTTTTGTCGTTATGCCCCGTCAAGCATGATCTTTTACGAACATTTCCAACCCTCTCCCCTTCGTGCCTTTCCCCGTCTCTTTCCTAAACTAGAAGAGATGTGGCTTTGAGTTTTGCGAGAATCTGGAAGAGAAGGAATTCAATGAATTTACTCGAGATGTAACTCTCAGTCATATCTTGAGAACTCAGCGGTGCGTGCTAGTTATCTTTGTCTTCTCCGTGCGGTGGTTTATCTTGTACAACGGCTTGAGTTTCATGTTTGAAACTGCGGAGCTAACCTATGTGCATAATCATTTCGGATGTAGTACGACTCTGAAACTAAAACGCTGGATTTCTCGCGCAAAGGGAGGAGGGGGTTGAGGGAGGAGTGGGGGTATGACAATATTAGTTTGGGAACAGTGTGTTTAAGTATTTCTTGTTTGCTGTACTCTTTGAATTAATGTTACAAACAAGCTGAAAATACGACGTTGACAAAATATGTTTATATTAGTATGTTTAACACCCTGGCTGTTAACGACTGCTCGCATCGTTGGGCAAGTGGGACTATGCTGCTACATTTTATGATTTGGTTTGCCAGGGATGGAGAGGTCTGGGTTCAAATTCCACTGGTTCTACTGAGGATAATTTACTTAATGTTTTCCACTCTCCTTATACTGAAATGCTGGTACATTTACACTTTCTCATTCCCACCCTCATGGTGTAAGTGTGAGGCTCGTCCCGGATATAGTCAGACGCAACTCACAAAAAAATCTAAAGAGTAGGAATAGATTGAGTAATTTAGAGGAAATGAACCCGTATTAGCGTTGATAGGAAATAATTATAGATGGTAAATTATATTAACATTCACCTCCAGGGCATCCACCCGAGACTTTAATTTCTCCCTCACCGTAACCAGCAATACAGTCTTTTTGCGAGCCGTAGCCTCTTAACGTGGGACCTTCACTGTGGATACATTTTGGTCCACGATAGCAGGAATATTTAATGAATATAATATTTCTGTTCATATTCTCTTCTACAATATTATTTGTTTACTTATTAAATTGAGGTATATAACGTGCACTTTCTAAACCGATTGATTATATCAGCACACGAGGATGTCTATGAGCAAGAGCGAAACGGTCTATCACTTTTGCTGGGAAAGGTATTTTCATATACATTCCAGGGTTCTTTTCCATTCAAAAATCAAAAAGGGATCGATGGTTTGACTTTCCCCACGAAGGAAGTTGTGCTACGGATGTTTATCACTAAAAAAATTCGTTGACCTTGGTTGGGCTTGAACCCACGAGCATCGGGTATTGTGGCGAGAATTACCAGCGAGGTCGACTATTCCATAACAAAAATGCGTGGTTTTTAATTAGAATCTTTTCATATTAAATACACTGTTTTGTAATACCTAATAGTTATGAGCATCCAAAATAATGGTCATGCGTGAGCTAAGCCTAAGGTGTAGCTCTCTTAATGTTCTGGATTGCTGATGACCAGGAGGTTGAAATTTTAATCTCGCGTGGGCTTATTATAGTGATGGGCAGAATCGAGTAAAAGTAGTCGAGAATATAGATTCTGAAACATAATTGGCTGTACTCGATTCTTCTGAGAATACTCAATTAAAATTAGTCTGACCCTAATATTCTTTTATTTGCGATTTTACTTTATTTCAGGTATGATATACTTTATTGGTTAGTATATTTACCGTGTTATTTTAATACAAAATCTTTTCTCCCATAGAGCTTATTTTTTAATCTTTGACGCTCTGCTACGTAAAACTCAACTTTAAAGGTTTCACCCATTATTTCAATACAAAATACTCGAAGATGTACAACCCAGAGTTTAAGATCAAGCTACAAAGTATTCAAATCACGTTCCCGATTTTTTTTCTCAATTATTTCTACTCGGTGTGGTGATCCGATCCTCATACTCGCAAATAAGGAAACACAGAAGCAGTTTAATTAATAAATAACACAATAATGAACAAAATTAATAAAAAATATCTAAAATAAGTCTAAAAAACGTGATTGAAACATACCTTCGTTAATGATCCTCTTAAAATTTGAACATTACGTTTATAATATGATTTAATTTGATATTAGGTCTCGAGTTTGATTCCTGTAAAAATAGTTTGTTAAATTATATTCACTGTCTAGTTCACATAATACAATACCTAACTATGTACACAATAGTTAAAAATAACACTTCAATAGTAGTGATTTATTACAAATTACTCAATATAATGCTGGATAGGTGGTTGATAAAGAATGTCAATATTTTTAAATATATATAACTAAAATTTTGAGCTATGAAACCGTAACTAAAATATTTAATTATAAATTAGACACAAATGATTTCGATGAATATTATTTATTATATTATATATATTCAGTATATACAGTATATATATATTCAGTATATACAATATATATATATATATTCAGTATATACAATATATTATATATATGTACTGTTTTATATATATACACAAACACATACACACACAAATGTGGAAGACCATTTATTTTATTTTATTAAGAAATGCATTAATATTTTTTCTGTTATGAGAACCTTGTTAAAACGCATAACTTTGTAATAGCTGTACATTGGTCAAGCAACATAAAACCTGAAACTACGAGGAGGGAGGTCATAGGTCAGTGAAGACAGGAAGAACTTATTTTATTAGTGTCGAATTCCTTTAAAAGGCTCATTGATCACACGTATCACTACACTATGTACTCTAATAATAAGGTTCAACCGATTGCTATTGGAAATTTATTCGAAAATATATCTCCCTCTAAAATACTCGACTACTTTTACTCGAGTACTCGATTCTTAGAAATACTCTATTCAGCCCATAACTTATTTACTAGGCGTGCTCCTCTCTTTGTGACTTATCTCTGTGGTTTTACCATAGCTTATACATTCTAATGTTGGTGAATTTCCCCTAATTTACCTTTCCTAATACTCACATGTTAATTAAAGTCATTAATAGCGCTTGTGATCAATACAGAAAAAAATAAGTATTCATACATTAAACAAATAACCTGATCAAATTACAATAATATTAATCAATCAAATCAAGTAAGCCTTTATCTAATCAATTTTGCTGGATTTCATTATATATGCAAATAATCTTTACTTATTGTTTATCACAAACCATAATATAGTTTATTATGGTTAGCTTAATTTAATATTTATTTGATGTAAAATAACTTACTAGGGACATTATATTTAGCAACCACTTTAACTAGCTATAACGACATTAGGGTGGAAATTATAAAAAAAAACTATACAGTTGGGAAAGGCTTGTTAAGTAAGGTTGTTGATAGCTCTCCTGCCTTCAAGAATAGTAAAACTAAGAAAATTCAAGACAATAGTTTTACCAATTGTTCTCTATGGTTATGAAACGTGGTTTCTTAAATTACATGCAAAAAATAAATAAAATTAGTATGCTCGAAAACAAGGTGCTTAGGAAGATATGTGTTCAATAAAAGGATGAGGCTACTGGGGAGTGGAGAATGTTATGTAATTATGAGTTACATACTCTGTACTAATCACAAAACATTGTTAGGATATCAAGTCTCGTAGATTACGGTGGGAGGACATGAAGCGTGAATGGAGGATTCTAGAACCTTGTTTAGGGTACTGACTGGCAAACCCAATGATAAGAGAGCTTTGAGAAGACCTAAAAGCAGATGGGAGGATAACATTAAAATGGAGCTAAAAGAGATATTTGGTAAGTGTGACAGTGGACCTTAGAGTTCCTGGTGCCTTATACATAAGTAACATTTAAATATTAACCCAGACATTTTCCAAAATTTATCATGTCAATGAACCCTTCAAAATAAAGTTGTAAGATATTTTATCCATGCCTTACCTGTGGTCCGCATCGATGAACACAATAACTAAATTACAAACTTGTTTTGTCTGTTTTCCCGATGATGTTGAGATAGGAAATTTTGTTCCGACCAGTTGTATGGAGAATATTTTTTTTTTTACCTTAACGGTTACCCAATCTTCTTTAGTGCAAGTGTAGGTAGTTTCTACACGGCACTCACCACCAGATGGCTCATGGCTCGTGTGATGTCGGGGACAGTCCTATTCAAGCTTAACAAAACGACTCCCCGTCCGGGGAAATCAACTGCTGACGCTCTACGCTTGCCACGACACACGGGTACAGAGCCATCTGGTGGTGAGTTCCGTGCACTTCAGCTATCACATCGTGACGTACACGGCACATCTCCTGTAAATTCCACCCTCCACATCCCTTACACTATTAAAAAAAACTCCATGTCATCAGCCCGCAAGTGAGCAGATCTACTTACTGAGTGGCTGCCGCATTTTGGCGAGAATCCTCCCAACATCGGCAGATAGAGGGTGTCATGTAGTCAACATCATAAACTCCGGCTGTTAATCTCGGTTTTCTAGACCCAACCACTACTTATTTATTCAAGTAGCTCCTCCATTGTTCTCACAAGGCTGAGTTAAACCCGTTCCAGACTTACAAATCTGGAAGTGACAGAGGATGATCCCGGGACCTCTGTATCTGTAGCCAGGTGTGCTGACCACTAAACCACTGAGGCGGGTACCTGGTATTGTTCCTACACTAATAACCTTACTCTTATTTTCTCCTCAAGATACATAGTTTCTGCCATTAAAGGTCAGTTCAGCCACTATTCACCCTAAAAATCATGCTATCTTATTATATATACATATTTTTCTTATTCGCTGATATTCAGTACCAATGTTAGAGCTTGTGTTTTAATTTTCCTTCATTCTAGTTACACACACTCACATACTGTACATGTATATGTATAGTTTTAATCCACATATTACTACCTATTTGGGCCATACTCTTAGTTGATAGTTATTTTAGTGGGTTAGAGATGAGGAAGGTTGAATTTAGGAAATTGTATCCACATTTGCGTGATGAGAGTGGAAAACCATTTAGGTAAAACCACCTTAAGTACACCCGACCGGGATTGTAACACGATCTCTCTGTCCTTGGCAGTCTAGTCTATTGCGAGGAAGCACTTTAGACTATGCGGCCACCAAAATAGGTCACACATAGTTGCGCTAATGTGGTATGTATAAATAAACTATAGATTAAAGGAACTGTACACATATTTAGGTGGAGGGCGAAGTAAATAATTATAAAAAAAAGTACTTAGTACATCTGGTCTGGGTTCAAATTCCGACTTCTACGTACCATTAACACGAATTTGAACTCTATGACCAATGTGTGTGTGTGTGTGTGTGTGTGTATGTGTGTGTACGCGCGCGCATCTTTTGTTGTTTAAACTGCCACGCTCCCAAATATCTCAGATATCACTATTCCTTCTGTCTCCAGTTTTGACGTGAGGGGCAAACCCCTGAGCCAGGCGAGGCACTGGTCGGCCCCCGAGGTGTTCGGCACGAGGGCTTACTTCCGCACTGTCTCCGACCCCGCCCAGCTCGTCGTCGAGGACATCCGGCGCCACGACGAGGGCGTCTACAGGTGCAGGGTAGACTTCCGGAACACTCCAACCCGCAGCTTCCGCTACAACCTCACCGTCATAGGTAGGTCTCCTAAGGAATGGCTTATGGTTTGGGTCTACTCGCAGCTGTGGATGAGGGGCCTAAGGCGTCAGATTTGATTGGCTTTGGTTCGCCGAGGCTTGTATCCCAATCAGGTGATCTACAGTAAATGTTGGTTTAAATGTTGTGGCTTTACCATCCTTATCCCATGATAGTACGTAGGAGTTATGTATCGTATTAACCCAATTTCCTTTTAAATGAGTAGTTAATCTATTTTTGTCGCGCATAATGACTTACTACTCACTCTGTCTACCAGAATATTTACACTAATGCCATAGGGGGGTAAGGAGTAAAGTGTAGTTTTAGATGAAGTTTTCCAGCAATTGTGTGGATGGATCTTAAACTAAGGTTTTGTTTACCGGAAACCGTGAGGTTTGTACTCAATGTACAGGAGTGTTTATTTTATTCCTAAAATGGTTCCCTCTCTTCCTTCATTCTTGATATCCCTAACAAAATTAGTGTGATAAGGTAAGACGTGGTGAAAGGGAAATAAAAATGTTTTTGTATCTTTCTTTTTAATTTCAATAAGGTGCGATCTTTTCGAGCCGTTACTTAGTGTGTTGAGGTGTGATGGCGTGGGTGTCACGACCTTTTGTTTTTGTTTACAAGCTCGAAGCAGTGGTTTGTCACGTGTGCATCCAACCCCGTGAGTGACCCGGGAACTAACAGGGCTTGTTGAGATGCGTGTGGGCGATAGACTCCCACACCCCTTACACAATGTGTGTGTGTGTGTGTGTGGATCCGTGATGCGTGGCACTAGGAGATGGGAAACAGAGCAGCAACTGAAGCTACTATCTCCTCCTTCCTTCTCACTCTCTCTTCTATGGCGGGGGTTTTTTTTACTCTCCAATGCGTGATGCGCTCGGTCGGTAACGCCGGGCTTACAAACCACCGCTGTTCGTGGCGCAAGAGGTATGAGGCATTTGTTCCAGTTCTGAGAATCCCCTGTTCAATATTGATCAGATCTGGTTCGGGGAGGTTGAGCGGAACATGCCCGATGGAATTTAAAGTCTGTGTGTATCCCCTAACCTTCAACCCCTGCCCTCTGCAACGTCCCGTTATAATAGGATCGCCCCTGGCAGAATTTTTTATTTATAGTATTAAAATAATACTATCAGTTCACAGACCTCAAATTATTTACATTACTTCTATATAGATGAATTGAGTATAACATATTAAGAGTTTGTGTACCTGCATTTGTTTGAAAGCTATCTAAGAAAAACCACCTTGGATCACCAGGCCAGAGATTCTAATCCTGACTACACACGTCTTGGTTTGACGTGCCCACCGATGCGGATGGATTTTTTTCTTCACTAAACAAAATATGAACCATTTGAAATTTCCATTTTAAATGGATGATGCCAGTTGTATTTTCTTCAACAACTTGTATTTAAATATTCTACCCTCTGACACACTTATCTGGGATTTTCTTTTTAATCTCGCAAGCATATAACAAAAAGACAAGCCAAGCGTCTACTCTCCGTTGTGATCATTCTAAACTAACCACATTACGCTGAGGGTTGTCCGTTCAAAGCCACAACAGGAATTAAATTTCATCCTGCTTCCAGACTCTTCTCATTACGTCTCAAACAAGGCTTTCTAGTGGTCACACATAGCTCAGCCTAATATGTGGGGTAGTTCGGGGTGGAAGGTTCTATGAAACAACCTTCCACCATTATTTAACAACAGTTTCCTCTCACTAAACTATCGTGTTGGGTTTTAGGGGAAGTTAGTGACAAAGGTTATTTTATTAGGGGTTACATGGCTTGTCCCAAATAAGGAGATTAGTAAAACTAGACAACATGACTCGTTCCGAGGTTGAAAATGTTGACTTTTTGCGTGAACATGGCTCGTCCTAGTCTTTAAATATCATCTCAATATAATTGATTGCCATTTTTTTTCTTGCTTTTTTTTCTACCTGATATTGGCTTATTGATTGCAAATAGGTGTTTAAGATCTTCACAATTCCTATGTTCTTTAGTTTGATGGTGGGGTAGTAACAGAAAGTAATGACTACCACACTCATGGTACTTATGACGAGCTGCTGCCAAACTGAAAGCCACAGAAAACATTAGCAAATCACCATTGAAAATCATTAAGGCGTGTGTTGATTAATCCTCTGATCTACGTTTGAACGACGTGATTAAAAAAAAATGAAGTATTGATGACGTGAGAAGGAAGTTTATACCGAAAATTACGATTAACATCAATGAATTTCACATCTCAGTTGCTCAAATGTATCCGCTAACCAAAAAAGGTGAGAATTTTGTTCTTGTGAATAACTTGGTGGATAATTTGTTGACTTTTGTAATATAGCCTTAAACCTTGAAGGGATTCACAAACTGTTTATATTGATGGAATATTTGAATAATGTCCAAAATATTTCTTTCAATTATTCACTCTTAATGGATATTTTAACGGATCTTATATAATTTTTTGCCTCTTGAATAAATAAGGAAAAAACCCTACACTAAATGTTTTAAAGCAATTAGTGAACATTTTTTTCAGCATTTCATCGGAACTTACAACCTCGTGAGAATGTATTGCCTACCACCCAGGTGCGTACAGCATCAACTTTGACGTCTTCTAGTGCCGCAATTTGTCATCGCTGACCCCAAGTTCATCAAATTAAAATACTTGTCCTGTCACCTCCTACAATCAGTATAATCTTTTACCTGGATATCTGAATAACCCTATATATTTGCAGTTTTTTTATGAGTTTGCCTCTCTTTATCGAAAGACCGGGGTTCAATTGCGACTTAGTGCGTTTAAGGGGATTATTCTTGTTATTCATATTCCTCATTCTAGGCTCTTAAGATAGATAATTTGTGTTTGATAGCCAGCACTGACACTGCATTGTACGAAAGAGTGTATTTGGTTAGAATAAATTCCTATAGGAAATATCGGTGACCTGGTGGTCTAGGGGTAAGGTGTCAGACTTCTGTGCTGGCGGCTGGGGTTCAATCCTTGGTCCCGGCAAAAATGTATCTGATTACCAAACCCTTCCTTCACCTCTGACAAGACATATTGTGAATGTGGGGAATGCCAGGCCTCCACCGTGGTTCGGATTCCACGTTAAACTGTAGGTCCTCCATTTCATCTCGCAATCACCCTACCATTACACATTAGCGTAAGTGCGTATAATCTGAACGGGTAGTAAGACAAGGTGCTAATAATATATAGGAAATAAATATTATTTTACAAAATGTCTATAAGAACTCCGGTTTTTTAATTAATAAAAAAATGTTGCTACCTACAACTGTGAGCACGTGACTAAAGGAGTCAATAAAACACTATACTGTTTTGCTGGTGGTAAGAAAATCTATGATCGAGTGTCGAACGGACACACCGGATGTAAACGTCCACATGGCGATGTTTTAGCTGTGGCTTTTTCCTTTCTCTCTCCACGATAATGTATCAGATATTACCTCATCATCCCTCCCTTACTAGTGTGATTATGAGGAACGGGCGTGTAGTAAGACAAGGTGTATAAAATATATCTGGGCAGAAGAACTAAAAACTAATTTAATCTAGGAGAGTACAATTTTAAGACACACCTAGCTCTCGATTGATCGTTTGGCGAGCCTTGATCTAGAAGTTTACTAATCAAATAGCAAGATTAAATCATAGCTATAGGCCTACATATGTTGAATATTTTCATGATCACTACCCGGTATCAAACCAGGGTTCCTTAGACTTGTTTTAGTCTACTTAAAACGTAAAACCATAGATACAGGAACATGTTTCTTTAAAATAGATAACCAGGAGCTTTCAATCAAAAGATGTATAATTTATGAACGGTACTTTAATCCGAGAATTGAACCAAGGAAGATAAGAGAGATACACATACCGGTGGTTGAATGGTCCAAGGCATCACTCTCGTAGTAAACTGGATTGACGGGTGACACGTAGTTTGGCGCTAGAATCCCATTTGTATGTAATGAGGTTGTATTTTCCTAAACTGTTTCTCACTCTCCCTCCACGAAAATGCGGGTACATTTTATTTTTATTTTACTTTCTCCGTCCCTACTCTAATAGTTTACATGTGTAGGTAGTCGGAAGAGATCTTAATACATTATGCATAAACTTTCAAATAGAGATTAAATTCGTAATTTTCAACACGATCCCGCACAACTATATAATTATTTCTCCAACAATGTTGTCACACTAAGTTTTAAGTGTGTTTTGATATGTATCATATTTTGTTATGCCTAAAATAATTTATACTATATTGGATTTTGTACAAAAAAAAAAGAGATAAAAGATTGACAGGTAAGATCTTCTTGATTCTCTTGTTTTATGTTTTTTACCTTCTAGC
Source organism: Timema shepardi (assembly GCA_902151425.1). Lineage (NCBI taxonomy): Eukaryota > Metazoa > Arthropoda > Insecta > Phasmatodea > Timematidae > Timema > Timema shepardi. The sequence goes on along the minus strand of CABFVX010001359.1, from coordinate 132,996 downwards.
TGAGAAAGTAAATCCAATTTAAATCGCTCGATGCTGAAAATGTGATTTGAGAAATCCCAGAATACTAGTGAAAAGATCGTAAAACTTTCTAAAAAAAAAAGTTTACTTTCTTCATAAAAAAAACTTTTTCTAAGGATGTTCCAGTTATTCTAAAAAAAACTATCTAACCAAAATAATATATTTTTTGTTGAGATATGACTCGCTTGTAGATAAAACTACCTTAGCTTACAGTATTAGATAGCTATATTATTATTATTATTATTATTATTATTATTATTATTATTGTTATTATTAGTAGTAGTAGTAGTAGTAGCACCGCGTATTACTACCCGATTGGGTTATACGCACTTACGCTAATGTGCAATGGTATGGGTGATTGTGAGATGAAATGAAGGACCTACAGTTTAACGTGGAATCCGAACCACGGTGGAAACCTGGCATTCCTCACATTCACAATATATCTTGTCAGAGGTGAAGGAAGGGTTCGGTAATCAGATAAATCTTTGCCGGGACCGAGGATTGAACCCCGGCTGCCAGCATGAAAGTCTGACACCTTACCCCTAGACCACCAGGTCACCCTAGATAGCTAGAATTTAACTTATTTAGTTATAATATTTTAATGACTGTAGTCCAGTTTTTGGTTCGGTTTATGTGACTTTACAGCCACAATAATTATAATCTATAATCTGTAATAATTCATAAGTGTAGACCCAAAGTTCTTGGGGTATAGAGCTCGCCTCAGGACCAAATGTTCGTGAGTTCAAACCCAGCTGTGTTCAAAGGATTTTTATTGAGCGATCCATATCACAGCTTTCTTCAGTTGAGAAGTAAAAACGTCAGTCCCGTATTGATTGTCGTGTAAAATAAAGCTGAAAGATATATTAAAATACTTTTCCATTAAAATTAGTAGTTCATTTCACACTCGCTATTAGAAATTAAGTGTGGAAGGTTACAGGGAACCACTTTACTTTCTGAACTCCTTTAGTACATGGAATTTCTACCAGGTGGTACGGGCAGCACTAACCAGCCGAAGTGTTGAGTGCATGCACAGCCGCGGCTGGATAGAAATCACATCAAACCAATCTTCGGTTTGTTGACTTAAAAATAAGCATTCACAAGTAGGTTTATATACGAATTATTAAAAATAATTATATATTTTTATTAGTACTATGAGTAACACCAAATTTTATTGATGTTTTACACTATCTTGCTTCTTAGTAAGCATCCGGGCCATCCCTATTTGAATACTCTTTGAGGTAGGGACGAGAAAAATAGAATGTAAAGGACATTTAACTAAATTTGCATGAAGGTAGAATGTAAAACCCATTTAGGAAAAAAATATCTCAGTACACCCGGCTTAAATTCAAATCCTGACCTCCAATTCACTGGCAAATTATATACGACTAAGCTGACGTCCAAGTCCCCGTGCCCACCAATGAGAGTGAAATGCAAGTTAAGTAAAGCAATAAAATAAAACTGGTTAACTTTTCAAGATATGTAAGATATTAAATAGGTTAATCATCAATGTATTAACTTTTGAAATGTTCTATACTATAGGTCTCTATTTGATCAATGTCTATAAAAGCAATGCGTTTTCGTTTGAAACTAGCCGAGTTCCTCTTAATACATGGATCTTTTCCAATTTATTTTTTGAAAACAAATTTAAAAGTTAACCAATAAATCACAGCCTTTACTTTTATCGCCATAAAAAAAAGTGGGTGGAAGTCTCCTTATTTTGTGCGATAACTTCGTGTTTTGAAGCTTTGAGTCAAGTGACTTGTATTTCTCATTGAACTTTTAAAAGAACCGTCTAAATGAGAATTTGCAATAACTTTCTTGAAAGTATATATTTTTTATCGTTATAAAATACACCACATAATATATTATTTATCATTGGAAAATTCTTATATATTTCTTTACACAATTTTAGTTTTATATTTCTCTTGAATGGTTTAGTAATGTAATGGAGATGTTAGAATACAGCTAAACTCCTATCTAGGGGGTGTAGCTTTATCAGCATCAACAGGCTTTCCTCGTTCGACTCAAGGTGGGGACGCTGAACATATTTTACTCTATTATCAATAGGTTTGTGATGATTTATTTTTTATTAGCACTCGTTATGGTTTTGCACATATGTACTAATTACGCTAATGTGTTAGGTTGAATTTATAGGAAGTGTTTCCGTATGTGAATGGAGAGATAAACCATTTAACAAAAACCACCTTCATTACAACCTACCAGGATTTGAACATTAATATTCCCATAATCGAAAGTATAATCCATCGCAAACGTGATGCCTTAGACCGTGCGTTCAACGAAGCTGTTTCTACTCCCTAACGAGTAAGTAGTCATCCTTAGTGATTTTCGGGTAAAGTTCTGCCCTCAGGACTCAATGTTTGTTAGTTCAAACTCAGCTTGATCGTTGGAATCTACTGAATCATAAAAATGCATAGCAGACCTTACTTGAGGAGTAGAAGTAAATATGTCAGTCCCATGTCGATTGTGGCATGTAAAATATCCATGGAAGGTATGAGAAAGTATCTTTCCGACAATATTTCTTGGCTCTTTTTCTCTTATAAATCCATGGGGTGGATGGGCTAATAGCCAGCTTCACCTGAAATAAACTTTCTAGGAGACTTCAACAAGGAATAGCTGGAGAAGCAAGGATGCAAAGCTTTGTTGAGGTTCTATAATTCTAATGGGAGTTAATTGAATTAATAATATAAAATTAGTAAGTATCTAGGCACTAAAACCTGGTGTGTTGCACTAGTTGGCTTATTATATTTTAAATTAGTTCACCAGTCATGTGAATGCATATATAATATTTGTTTTGAGACACGTTCGATGAATATGGAAATAATAATTACATTCTCATCGGTAGAATCGTTGAAGAGAAAACGTTTGCAGTGTTTAGGGCATGTGATGAGAAGGGAGGAAGACAGAATGCCTAAGAAAGCTCTATAGAGTAAGGAGAGGAGTATAATACCAATTGGAAGACCACATACAGGATGTATGGACCACGCGCAAGATAACATAGGGGCAAAATGATTGAACTGTAGGCACGTGGCAAAGGAAGAAGTCTGGAGAGATGGACAGGAATGGAAGAAGTTGTGCCAGACGACCCACAGAAGTGGAAACGTTCGATGATGATTAATATGATAAGGGATTTAATATGTAATTTCTTAAACAACTTTTGTTTCAGAACACTACTTTTATAAGCCTAGCTTGGCAAATCTACACTTAATTCTGATAATTTACCTCAGTGATTATAGTGTTCATTCACTGATTTAGGTTTGTTTGGTTTGATGACTAAATAGACCCAAAAATCTGCCGTCTTGATATTTTCTTCGCGTCATATAAATAAATAATTAATGCTAGGAGGTTTAAATTTAGTGTTTTCACATCTGTTTATAGGGATAGTGGATAATAATTTAGTAAAAACACTTTAGTACAGCTATCCAAGATTTGAAGTCCTATTGCTCAGTCCCCAGCAGATATGTTAATATGAGACTGACGCCTTATCCACTGTAATTAATAATGCAAGCTATAGACTAGATTGTACTGTCAGTGGTATTTTAACTATGTGTCAAAAGTGACAGCTGAAGAAAATATGATTTGACGCATAAATCTATTAAAATGATAATATAAACTAAATTCTAGCTGTCAGATACATACTCTCCTGTCACAATTTCACTGAAATCATCCTTTGTGAGTAGAGTAAAACTACGACTAAAATTACATTTCCTATGATTAGAAGTTAAAGTTTGTTTTATTTTGATTCATAATCAGTGATTCCTGGAACAAGCTTTCATCCGTTCGAAACTGTGCTATGTACATATATCATCGGTTACTTTGTAATAGCAAAACCAAGCGCACGTGTGCAAAATATCGCAAGGCTAACTCTTACATCATTACACACAAACTTAAATTATCAACAGTGGAAAATAAAACAAAAATACCTTTCTCCTTTCATCCGTTCAAAAAGTTTCCAAAATATACTTGTTAATGGAAATTTGTGCGAAAAAAAAAATG
>CABFVX010001359.1:103995-128930 GCA_902151425.1 Timema shepardi | reverse complement strand
GGAGGGAAAGAGGGTCAGGAAAAGGAGGACAGGATGAGGACATTTTCAAGAAACGACTTGTGCATTTTCTAGCTGACCGCATTTGGAGCAATACACAGGGAGTGAGTCACTTCGTGAAGTTGAAGTGAAGCGTGGTGGGATTGCCAAACTGGAGGGGGTCGAGTTTTTGGATGTTGGGAGGGAGGGGGTCGATCCCTGTGCGACCTTTAGATGACAAGTGGACCGAACCTAGATTGGAACTTAATGCGAGCATTCCTTTCATCTGGTTCACTCATCCTCCCTCATATCCCTCTTCTCCAAGATCCCTCTAGCTTTTTTCTCTCTCTCTTTGAAATAAAATTGTTCATACGTGAATAACGTATGCTATTTGAAGGAGTAGTTATCGATACATTTGAGTCACAGCGAAAATTGAGGGGCAACGTCTCCATGATGTGGTTTCTTCTGACTCTCCTACCATCCCTCTACCCCCTTTTTCTTTCCTTACTCTTCTCCTAAACCAACCAACTGTATTTAATATCACTCGAAATCAAACTTTAAATATGTCTACCATTAAATATTGAGTAGATTTTCCTTAGTTAAATGACACAATGTAGTTGAATGAATAGTAGCTTTTTCAAATTATAAATATTGGCATATTTTAACCATTGGTATTAAAAATAAACTTATTTTAAAGTTTTTATATTTTAATATTGTTCGGATAGCATTCTTTTTTTTTACCTCGATAGGTTTTTAATTTGTGTGTATGATATAGTATTAAATACATTATTTTCATCTTGTGTTCTTTTTCCTCTGAACGAGATTTTTTGTGATTTTCCCTTTTTTCGTAGTTATATATTTCTAGATAATGAAAAAAATCAATATCTTTTAACTTGATCAAAAATCTGACTTTGTATTTTAAATATTTTTTCACCTGTAACTTCTGTAATAATGATTTAAACCATTGTAGTTAATCCGTGGCTCACGGTCTGTTTGTTTTGGGTTCACTTATCGTAAAAGGTTTTTTTAAATAACTAATAGTAAAAGGTGTAGCCCCATTCTTGATGATCGAAAGACTTACAGTACCAAATCAGACTCTTTCATCTCAATAACAGTATTGGTATAGAAATTTCACTTTATTTTATTTTAATAAAATTCTGGGTAATAGTCGAGAAGTAATAATAATGAAACTATATTTTATTGTCCTGGTTCTAGGTTGTTTTATTATATAGACATGTCAAATGCTTTTTTCTATTATCATTTCAGTCTTATCTTGCTCGCAACTCACTGATTGTTACATTCTGTTTTTTTATCACAGCATCTTACTTCTTTTTCATGGTATACGCATACCAGAAAATTACTCTAATGGAGTAGGGAATAGGAAGGAAATAATATATAGGTAATATACTCGTATTTGCGTTTATGTAAAGAGGGGAACCATTTAAGAAACACCATCCTTATTAGACCTGACCAGGATTCGAGCCCCGATCTTTCCAGCATCAGCAGGCTAGTTTAACATGATAATAATAATGCCTTAGACCATTTAGCCATTGAGGTGTGCTTGTGTAGGTTGTTCTACTTTTATTGTAGGTTTGAATAAACTGGTTTAGAGGGCATAGGCAAAACAAACTTGTAGGGTTGATTATATAATAAAACTAACCGATTTTTTTTAATACTCAAACTATTAAGCTTACAATGTGAGAAATTTATTTTTAACATATATCAATGTTCAAACTCAGGATCTGGTATATTATCAACGCAACTAGAATTCACGGTTTCATTTTAAAGGTTTTACTGCTTATGTTACGGTTTTAGAGGATATTATAGAACGAACACAAAGCGGGTGGAATTGTTACCCTGTGCAGAGCAATTTACTTTATAGCATGTTACATCCTGGCGTTCACAATATTCCCATAATATTATCTTTATGAAAGTCTGTAAAGGTATAGAATATATATATGTTTTTAATACTCGTGTGTTTTACGTAAATTTTGTTTGTCATATATCTGTGTACAAGAAGCACATCCTCATAATACATCTACTTTGTAACCAAAATAACATGTTAGTAATTCTGGGCATCTCTTCTTTTACAACATTATTCTCGAAAAATATAATGGAAGCAAACTAATTTTTCAATTGTCTAAATAAGTATTTGGCATTAATTTTATGAACCAAATACCTATATTGTATTCACCCATACCTGCATTTATTTAGGTAAAAAATGTATTCATAAGTTTAGCAAAATAAATAGTTTTCTTGTTGATGTTGATATAGACTGTTAACAAGCACCCTAGTGTGAGTCTATAAATGTTAATTTTGAATTTGAGGGTGATATAACTAGGTGATTAAGAATGTTATATAATATTTATATACTTACTATTTTAAACGTTTTTACTATATTTTATTCTACAGCCATATCATAATTATTTACTTAAATATTTTAACCGCTGAAAAGGATGATAATTCTTTAATTATATTCTAGTTATGTAAGACAAATTTACTTGTACTACTTGAATTCTGAATGTTCCATTGTATATTTTAATTACATTTTCACGCGGATGAAGGGGGAACTTTTTCTTCTGAGTGTTTTTTAAATCGAACTAATCACGATACACTTGACGTTGGCATGACGTTAACTTTAACTTTGTACAGGGGTGAACTTATACGGTACGTTAAGTGAAGTATAAGTCGTGTTCCTGTCAGCCTATACGTTGAGAGTGACTTAAAAACTGTTATTTAGTACTTCAATTGTTTGTTAAGGGTGTGCAGAAACATTCTACTCTATAGTTAGTATACATCAAAGAGTAATGGTCTCTTTGAACTGTACGTATAATTATTTGGTAGCTTCAGGAAGTTGTCTACCTCTGACTTCATGGTAAAAAAAGATAGTATTTCCAATGTTAATTACTATTTACATTTAATTCAGCGAGCTTTATTGTTTATTCGTTTTAGCACCGCATCTTACTATCCATTTGGGTTACACGTTTATGTAATAACTACGCTGATGGGTTAGGGATTAGGGAGGTTGGATTTAGATAAAGTGTACTTGTATTTGTTTGAAGAGAGTGAGAAATAATTTAGGAAAAAACACCCTCAATACACCCGACCGGGATAGAACCACGCTATCTCCGTAATTAGAAGTCTAGTCTACTGTGAGAGTAGCGCCTTAGAACATGCGGTCGCCGAAGTGGTTTTCAAGGTGTAATCCAAGCTCTAGAATTAGAGGGATTCAATACAAAATAAAACAAAATTAATGTTACCAAAAATTTAGAAAAATAGAAGTGCGAAGTGTAACGATATTATGTTTTTTTGTTGTGAAACATATTACAGTACACAACCCATCTCCTAGAAGGAGGGTAATCCCACTGTTCTCCTTCAGTGACCAATTTAGTTTAAATGCGACGAGGACGAAGGCTAAGTTAAAAAGGGCAACAAAATTATATATATATTCTAAAACCTAAGGATAGATGGCATAATTATATTAGTGAAAAAATTCAAGTCTTAACGAAACTTTGCTTTTATTTCATTTAACCTTTTATTAAAGAACATATCGCTTCTGCAAAACATCTAAGCATATTCATATTTCTTATTTATACAATATCTGTAAAAGCAGAATAATAACAATCTATTATTATTGTTTTTAACAAGACTTTCAAAAATACGTGTATTAAATTTTAATGTCTAGCATTATAAACATGGCGTATTCCAATATAACAAACGTAAATGAGAATTTTAGCAACGAATTATCTTAGTGCAAGTCAAAATTGTAACAACAGTATAATAGTTCCGTAATCGCCCCATTAAAGATCAACCTACGCGTGGCGTCTACACAAATTACGGAATCCTCCAATATTTAGAAAGTCAAAATAAACTTAGATATTCTTTCATTAAACTTTAAGGTTTATTCCTAACTTTATCATAAAGAAACATATTATTAATCTCTGCCACGTTCAATAACTGTGCAAAATAATTCCAAAGTTAAATACATAATGTTAACTATACAAGAATAATTATTAACGTCCCGCATTCCAACAACTAAATAATGAAGGCCTAATATTATAAACTTCTTAATATGGATATTAAGACAACACGTTTTGAAAACATACTCTTAAGGTTAAACAACTGAATCCCCGTTGATAAACAAGATTTGACTAACATTAAAAAAAAACTCGCATTAAAACTTTCCCCACATTACTTTGTATTTTAAGTAAAGTCCTACTTGTCGTAACATAAGCGAAGTTATTTTAATATTTAGTAAAAAGGAATGAATGTTCATCTAAGACGGTAAATAACAATAAATATACGTAGAGCCAAAAAGAGAATTTAGAAAATTACAATAATATTTAAATTAAAGCCGAACAAGAATTTCTCCTTACATTATATGAGTCTGTATTTGAAGCCTAAGCTTCGTCAATGTCCGAGCCTAATCCAAGAGTGGCTGCTATCTTGGTGAACAGTCTCTTATATGGCGCAACTATCGAACACTCGAGAAGGAATTACACCAAGGTGGGGATCACAGAATTAACACACATGAAAAGGGGGGGTGCGCTGGATTAGATGCGTTGAGAACATTCTATCAAGGCCACGGCTATTCTACGCTGTTCTCGGCGTCCACGTTGTTCCTGAGGCTAGTGGTGGCGCGTAGCGGCGAAATGCTGCACTAGGATCACAGCGCTTAGTTGTTTTACTGTTGATATCGTGTGTGGACGTCCTTTTCCGCATGCTCGTCCGGCCGGTGAAATTGGGTAAGCACTGTTCTTGTTGACTATCCCGTTTTTTTGATGCCTTGTAGCAATAATTGCTACAAAGGAGTTAAAAACATATATAAAATTAGAGTAAAACCCGTTAATTTACAAATAATTCTAAAAATACTCTTACATTATGACAATTTTTTAAAATCTTAAAGTGTTTTTTAATACGTATATTTTTTTACAAATCATCTACAACTCAGCATATTTGGCTTAGTTATGAAAATGGGCTGTATAGATCCCCATGCCAGGAAGGGAATTAAAATTGGATTTTGAAGCAAATGTCTATCTAGAATAGGAAACAAGAAAAAGGTAGATCTAAAAATAAAGTCAATTTACCCAGGCGCAAATAGTATAATGAGTGTGAAAATTCGTAAGAATGAACTACGCTGGATGAACTATTAATCTCCTCCCCTCTCTTTATATCTTGCACACTTACGTCCAAGCGTGATGTTACTTAGAATCCTTAGGTGTTTCCAGTTAGGATTCAATACGTTTCACAAATTATCTTCATAATCTAAAAGTAAGCAACGTAGTTCAGTAAGCTTCCATTGAAAGTATACCTTGATTTTCTTACAAATTAACACTTTGAGATCTTTTTTAGGAAACACAACATATTTTTGCGGTCAGCATTGACAAATATTTACAAAATATTAGTTTCATTTTATGGGTATTTATTATATCCCTCAAAAGTTACAGCTCCAGTTCTCATAAATATGAATAGGCCTACATGAAAGTAAATCTAGTAACTTTTTATAACTGTCAAATATGTCAATTCATAGAAAAATTTGGTTAAATTCAAGCCTCTTAGCTTAAACTCTTAGAAATTCCTTTTCGTGAATAAGCTGTTTCCAAACACTTCAAGTAAATTGGTTATGCCTTTATCGCGTGTTTATATTATGTTACCTTAACGTCAGGGTAATCCTGAACTCTACTTTGTTTCTGTATGATATATGAACGTTAAATTACGTTGGGTAACGTTAAGTTGATTGTAATTCCAGCATAACATTGTCTATATTACCCTCCGAAATGTTGGTCGAAACATTTAAAGTAAATCATTACTAATACAATAAGTAATAGAATTTTTTTTAAATGAGTTAATTTAATTAAATGCAACTTAAATATACAATTTGAAAAATAAAACTGCAGCTATACAAATAAACAGAAGGAACACAAAAGGTTTTCTTTAAGATACAAAACTAAATACTGCAGTTAGAGAAAACTAATATGAGATCATTTTAATATAGTCGTAACCAAATTAGCTTTGCCTTCTTGCGTTTAAGCACCAAAGTTATAGTGGCTTAATATGAAGTGTAGGAATTAGAAAATATGTAGTTCTAGTCCGTATTAGCGTGCTGAGAATATGTAAGAAGGAGAACCAAAGCCATAAATCATTTAGGAAAAAAAAACTATCAACGCACCTTGACTTTAACGTTATCGGCAACTATCCTAGCACTCTATAACTTGTAGCCACAGATAAGGCTGACATTAGTAGCTAAATATTTTGGTATATTACATTTTTTTGTGTGTTAAGGGAAGATACCAACTAAACTCATTAAGAATGATCATAATATCAAATTTAGTTGATGTGTTACAGAAGATTTGTTTAGAAAAATATTATGTCATAAACTTATTATGAATATTGTTGTTATATTATTTAATTAACAAACTAATATTCTATAAATTCATGTATTGCCCTAACTAGTACATTGAACTATTTTTGGATTTGGGATGATATATTATTTTGATGAGTTTGTGAATTTTTTTTAGTTTCAAGCGCTACCCTCACTAAGAAAACTAGACATAGTTTTGTTTTAAATTTCCTATGGCTTACCTCATATCACATTTTGAACTAAATATTTGATGTGTGTTTGCTGGTGCGCATGCATTTGGTTTCAGGCGTGAATAGGACTCCTAAACAGCGAGAGCGGCAAACCGCTTTGATCTCATCAAACACACTCACACGCTGGGGAGTAGCACATACCCACGTACGAGTAGGTCGAAATACATTCTGTTGCAGAAAAAAATAGTAAAACATTAGTTTTATGTGTTAATAATTTTAATTAAGTGGCTTGGTGCCAAGATACTTTTTTTTAAATCAAAATAGCTAAGATAAAAGTATGAGAATAAAATATTCAAAGAAGTCCACCTGTTTGTAAGATGAAAAAAAACATAAGCAGTACTAACATTAATTTTTATAAGCTTGACCTTACTATTAAGAGTCTAACTGAAGGTCGAGTGATCGTGGAATTACGTACAAAATTACGCTCATACAAGAAAACTTATCCAAATTAGGATTCCTGCATTTTAACTTGACAATAATGAAATTTTAATCAATATAGTAGTATTTTTTAAATTATAAGATAATCATTTTTTCAATTTGATTGTGTTTTTGTAGATATAAAAAAAACTGTTTTGCTTGTATTAATTATACCGTATATTAATGTAGAAAACAGAAATACCCACTACAATGTGACGTCTGGTTTGAGCTATACTTTATCCACGATATGTGTGATATGTAGGGAAAACTACCACATCTACTATCACGTATATTCCATAGCTAAGTTAAGTGCTAACCATAGGGCGAGATGGACTATTAAGTTACACACTCGGTGACCTGGTGATCTAGGGGTAAGGTGTCGGACTTCTATGCTGGCGGCCGGGGTTCAATCCCCAGTCCTGGCAAAGATTTATCTGATTACCAAACTCTTCCTTCACCTCTGACAAGATGTGTATTAATCACAACTTGTGAATGTGGGGAATGCCAGGCCTCCACCGTGGTTCGGATTCCACGTTAAACTGTAGGTCCTCCATTTCATCTCCCAATCACCCTACCATTACCCATTAGCGTAAGTGTGTATAACCCGAACGGGTAGTAAGAAGCGGTGCTAATAATAATAATAATAATAAGTTACACACTCACTATCGATTAGCTAAATTTTGAGTCATCACATTAGTTTATTATAATTACCCCCTCATTAAATGATGCCAACTCTGTAAATATATCATTCTAAGGGAAAAAGGTCATCCAACACCTACCGAAAGAAGGATCAGAAAATACATTCTCTGGTATAATTCAAATAGCATTATATTATATACTAACTACATCGCTGGGTGGTGTCCGCGTGATCTAACGCACGACTCTTGCAGTAGACTGAACTGCCCAAGATGGGAAGATCGAGTTTCGCATTTCGGTTGGGTGTTCTGAGGGTGTTTTTTTCCAAAATTGTATTCTACTCTCCACGAAAATGTCGCTACACTTCCTATTAATATAACCTTAATGCCTAAAACCACATCCGTAATTAGTAGATAAGCGTTTAACCCGAATGGGTTGTAAGAAGCGGTGCTAAAAAAACAAACAAAAAAAATGCATCATTGAATACGGGGACTTGGTGTCATCATCGGCTCTTATTTGCTGGGGAAGAGGTCAGAGTTTAAACCTTTACTGGGTGTTTTTTTTGTAAATAGCTCGCCATACTTTTGAATACTGGAATATTTTATTTAAAAGTGTGTTATGCTCATCCTACCCTTTAAAAAAACGTAGTTAAATATGGATATTCTGAACGTATAAGACATGAAACACGAAAAAACGTTTTTATTACAGTTAATTCCAACCGTAGTAGTTTCTTAAAATTTGAATATTTTACTAGTTTCTAAACCAATTAGTGACTAGTTTTGTTCATTTAACATTTATGTGTCCTATTTGTAGAACTTCCATGTAGGTCAGAGCTATTCGCTCTTCAAAAGTATATTCTAGTATAGAATCCTGTAAACCGACAAGCCTTTTATCGATTATTATATTTATATTACGGGTGAGACCTTTGAGTTTTCAAGACCTCAAGCCCTTGGTGAAAAATCATTGAATCTTGAATATCCTTATCAGATTTGAGATTTTTAAAAAACCCTTCAAGTATTGAATATGAATTATTTTGTTAGAGCTATTATGATATACTTTACTTGCAATTTCACCAATAATAACTATAGGACCAACAACTAGCCTTCCAATTAATGTAATAAAATGTCAGAATGGAAGAAAAAATATAATACCAATGTGTGAAAGTTAAACACCTCATTCAATTAAGTGAAAATTGACATCCTTTATACAGTAATCGAACCCGGGATTCATGGATTTGAGGGACAATGCTCTACGGTTGAGATATTCAGGCTAGTCTAATATATTCCGGACCATTTTTTCGTGAGTTTTTATTGAGTTTAAATGTGGTAGCTGTTGAAAGTATTGGCTACTCAGAGCTATTTACAATCACGGTTCACGGCGACTCGTAACTGACAGTATTCTTCCATGTACTTTGTATTATTAATTCACGTGTGGGCCTATCCCATACTAATACGTGATGGTCATCCACAGGATCAGTCCTTAAAGATGAATTAAATTCAATTAATCATCATATAATCAACTCTGTTTCCAACTTGTGGCCGGGTCAGTTTAGTAAAATGCTTCCATGTTCTTATATCCTTCCATCACTCCTACTCCTTTAATTGCAGCCATTCTTATACTTTCACTTACACAATTTCTGTTATTTGCTCCTCCGATCTATTTATTGGCTTCCCTTGCGGTTTTTTCATACATAATTCATTTCTATAACTTTCTTCGGTATCTTATCCTTTACCATCCTTATTACATGCCCATACATTCTCAGTATTGCTTCCTCTACTAAATAAATCAAGTTATAAATGCCAATCTTGGCATTGGAATTTAACCTAGGACCCTTAGCTTTGCTCAGGAATTATCTATCACTGAACCATCCTGCTTCACCTTGTATCCAGTGCAATCTTTCACTTAAATGAAATAATTCAAACTATCAAGACTGATCATGTAGATAACCATCATCCATTACTTATGAGTTTGTGATAAACATTAGTATACTCTTGTGCCTGTCGTGTTTTAAAAGATTCGGGCACCGAGTCAGGATTTTTAGATAAGATGAAGGTTCTAACTATAGAAAAAATGGATTCAATACACTATATTTTTGTATGGATATCACACCATTCTTTGTGTAGAGTTGTTTTTGATTGTGTTTCTTTGGCACATTTGTGTCTAACTTTGTCTTACCCTGACATCAGAAAAAATAGCAGCATTTACAAATCTGGATGTTTGGTTTTGAGGCCAAAATGGCTATATGAAACTTGTTTTAATACCATTTTTTTTAAATCTCACGTTAATCAGTAATATATGTAAAGCAGCATATTCATATGTCTTATAAAAAACACTAATATAGTATAGTCCATTAAGATGCTCGTACTTAATAGATAAATTATTCAAAATCGATTAATTCCTTTACCGATATTTTTGAAGCACTAAGATATTAATCAATTAATAAAAAACTAAATATGAGTACAAAGAAAGATATTTACAAACAAATACACAAACAAATTAAATCATATTCAATTGAAACGCCAATTTTACTCAGAATAAATTTAATTAAATATACATATGAAAATAAACAAGATCTTGGTCATATATGACAGTATCACATAAATGTACTCATACCGTACATAAACAGTTAGCACAAAATTGTGTATTAAACAAATTGTAATATTATTAAGTTCTTAAATATAAATTTACAGGTCAAACATGATCATTTTTGTGTATTTTATATGAAACTTATTTTAGATTAGACCAGCAGTGTGACCTGTTCTTAGCACGGTTAAGCAACATCAAATCTATGTCAAATTAGAACGTTCAACATCCCGATATCTACTTTTTGGTAATTCCTCATTGTACAATCCTGATATAACTATTGCAATCCTAAACCAATAATGATAATTAATGAATTAAAATAAATTAAATATCTAAAACAAATTACTACCTTGTCCACAAACTGAGTGCGCAAACACAATCTATTAACAGCTTAATCTTTACCTAAGCACGATCATAAAATAAAATAAAATAATCAAACTAATATATTGCTAAATACTTATCTTTAGTAAAATAACATCAAAGTTTACTAAAGAGCATAAATAAATAATTTAATCTGCTACAGAAACATTGATAATAAGCATCATAGTTTTCCAAAGAAAATAACCATTCACTGAGCTACGTCACCAGAACTTGTTTATTTTAATTATTATGTCACTGATATATAGGCTTTAATTAATCCTTCTAGTTTTATTGCAACACTAATGTCTCTCCTTTTAAGAAAAGCTTTAGTTTTTGTATTCGTTTATTCTAAGTTTAATTTGTTCTGCAATACAATATTAGTTCCTACACACCCCTTTTTAAATTTTAAGATTTATTAGTTATATTATATAGTTTATTTACTTGCTTACCAAATTTAAATTTTAAACCATACTAAAAAGTAATGTTCTATGTTATTTTTATTAATTTCAATCTCTTACAATTACCGTGCTTACATTTTGAAATTCCATATATTCAGACGTTATTCAGCTCTTTAGGAATGCCTATTGACGTTCATGCCAAATTTATATTTTATATCACATCAAAAAATGTTTTATATTAGTTTTAGAAAATGTAGGGGACACCCCCACTCTACTTGACCATTTACTACTTCTCCAATTAGAAATTTAAGGATCAGTCCTCAATTATGGTTTTTTGGGGGTTCTTATAGCCGACTGAAATATTTGAATCTTCTACCACAATAAAAAGTAATTTATTATTTAAGTTTTGGGTATTTCGAAATTCCCAAATCACCAGCCCTCTTTTTAAATACCAAATATTTAACACATATTCTATTATTAAGAGTAATTTCTCTACATTTATGGCAAATTGCAGATATCTGTACCACCTTAAATTTAGTTTATTTTTACATTCCCCTTTCCTCCTTCTACTTCTCTTTTTCTGCATTTAAATTCTTCAATCTTTTTATGTTTATTTGGAGTGGTCTCTATATATTTTTGTCAAACTTCAATTTTCTACCACACACGAAAGCAGTTTAAATTAGTTTTGGAAATTGAAAGCTCCACATTTCACTCTAATATTTATAAATATGTATTTTTAAAATAAATAGGTTTAACTGGAGTACTCCTTCTAATTGCCTGCAAAACTAAATTTTTATACCACATTAATTTTTTTTTCTATTTATAGAACTCACCCACACCTCTGCTTTCCAAAGTATTAACTTAAAATGTATCAATTTCATTCATAAATATTTACTTGGAGCTGCCTTTTTATCTTCCTGATAAATTTCAGTTTCTTACCACACTTGAAAGTAGTTGTTCACTACTTGTTTTTAAATTTTTAACCTGCAACTCCTTTTCTCCTTTTTAATTTTATAAATTTTAAGATTTATTTGGTCATCTGGAGCTGTATCTTTACCTGTCTGCCAAATTTTAATTTTCTACATCAACATAAAAGTTATTTTCATAACAATAAGCCCAAAATTTCCCGAAACCCCATTTTGAAATCTCCCAAATTCAAATATGTCTAGTTATAAGGGGCAATCCCGGTATCTTCCTGCTAAGAAAAATCTCCATTTTCTAGGCCACTTTATTGAAAGGAACTATCTTTTTGAATTCCCAGGCTCAACATCCGTTAGGTAAAAAGATACATAAGTGAATTTTGAAAACTTTGAATCCCTCTTTTCCACACCTTAGAGGCCAAATTTCTCAAAACCCTTTCTTTTCTCTTGCCTTGGGCCTAACCTTCTAGAAAATTTTTAATCTTACAGACCTGATCACGAGTGAGTGAACGATCGACAGAGGCTTTAGCTTATATTAAATACATTGCAAGTATCGGCTTAAAAATGTCTACGTATTTGATTAATTAACAATCTTACAATAACTGTAGTGATGCATGCAGTCAAATTTGCTGGAAAACTCCATAGCTATGGACATATGGCCTTTACGAAAGGAACGCTTACAGATATAATGCATCGAAGCCACATAATTGGTGTTTTCCCTTAGAATATGCACCTTACATATTAGTATTCAAAAAAGGAAAAAAGTTAGTTTTCGCAAAAAAAATTATGGGAATATGGCCTTTTTGAAATGACTGAGTCGATTAAAATAATAAAAAATGTAGGTAGTGTATATAAATATTCTGCTAAACAGTAGTTCAAACATTTATTTTTAAGCCAATATTTGTATTCATAAAAATGGAATATCTCGATAAGTGAAAGAGGACTACATTAAAAATTTAACAATTTACATTTTTTTATTTAAGGCTAAAAATATGTTCAAAACACGCACGTTTATGCTATAAATATTTAAATGAATGCAATACTCTTAAAAAAAGTACTATGCTTCCACAACAATAATTGCATTCGCAAACATAATAATAAATAATGCAAAATAATATTCACACATAATTACACTTTATAATTCCCACCGTAGTGGTATTTGATCTGCACAGACTATATTCACATTACCCACTCATGTCCACTCTCACACATTTTTAGAGCGTGTGTATATGTGTGTGTGTGTGTGCTTCCACGCTCACGTATATGTGCGTATGCGTTCTACACGCGTGATACATCCTTTTGCAGCGAGCAAGGGAGATAGGATGAAAAAAAGTACTAGAGCACCCCTATACACGGATGATCAGTTATTCGCTATGGACCCCTTTGCTTTTCCCAGAGTCACCCCATGAGCGCACCTCCTTCCCCTATTTTATCTTCCATCCCCCTCCACCAAAACCTCACCCACGCAATTCGCTGTACCTCACACCCTTAAACCATCTCTGCTGGACTCAGAAGAGAGAAAAAAAAACTACATTTGGTGGAAATATTGTGAACAGTTCGTTTAACAACAGAAATAGCCTTCAGGTGGTCTAAGAATAAAAATGATGCTGATGGGAATACTGAGTATAAAAGAAATACTTTGATAAAAAAAATATCGGATATATTCGCAATCCGTTGTCCAACACTTGGAAATAACAGGGAAATTATTAATGTTCATTCATCAGCAGCAAACATAAAGAAATATTTAAAATAATTACACATCGGGTACAAATAATTCTAAAAATATTAACTAACAATTTTTTCTTTCGTTTTGCCTTATCAGTATTATTACAATAATAGGGCGGAAAGGAATAACATTTAATAAACCATATTACACGCTTCGTTGGTCACGTGGTCTAACGCGCTACTCTCGCAATAGACTATACTGCCGATGATGAGGAGATCGAGGTTTGAATCTCGGTAAGGTGTATCGAGGGCGGTTTTTCAAAAATTGTTTTCCTCTCTCCCGCCATGAAAATGCCTATATACTTCATCTAAATATAGCCTTCCTAATTCCTAAAACCATTAGCGTAATTAGTACATAATCGTATAACTGAACGGGTAGTAATAAGTGTTTCTAAAATAAACCTCTCTTTGAATAGAATACCATAAGCTTACTCATGTTTATTAAAACTTTTTTTTAAATTGTTTAGTTTGAAACTGTAACCGCCTCTGTGGTCATTTGGTCAAAGTACCTGGCTACAGACACAGAGGTCCTAGCTTAGATCCTCGATGCTTCCAGATTGATTTTTTTTAAGCAAAGGGTATTTAATGGGATCAACGCACGATCTTGATAACAAATAAGGAGTTACTTAAATAAAGTAAAATAACGGTTCTGGTCTAGAAAACTGTGTCGTTAAGCTAACAACATTAAACCCTAAACACGCAGAAATTTCCATTATCTTCGCCAGTGGAAAGCGGCTGATACGTCGGTATGAATCGATTGTGGACTGATGCTATAGAGATGTTTTTGGTTGAATACGGGCACGCGTTATGTATTTATAAATGCGATCATACGTTCAGACTCCTGTTTTCAAAGCCAACACTAACAAAGAGTATATCGAGACTTTGTTACTTTATCTCATCCAGACAAGACCAAGATAGATGTTGTTATCCTTATTAAGGTGCGGAAGAATGGAGCGCAAGTATTTTTACAGTTTTTATAGAATTGAAATTTGTTGGCCAAAATAAATAAAATCTTTCTCCAGTAGCAACATAGAGTTTAGTTTTCTGCACATGCTAATATCAACAGATCTTGAATATCTGTCAATGGTGTTGTGGAATTTTGTCAAAACCTTTTCCCCTTATTTAAAAAAAATTGACAAAATTCCAGGATACATTTGCCAAATATTCAAGATCTGTTGATATTAGCAACTGCAGAAAACTAAACTCTATGTTGCAACTGGAGAAGTATTTAATCTATTTTAGGCAAAAAAATTCATGCTATAAAAACTGTAAAAATACTTGCCTTAAGTGTGTAAATAGTTTAGATTTATTAATTAATGTCTAAAAAGCAAAAATGATTTCCAACATATGCCACTTTCTTGCTCCTAATTTTCCGTGAATAGAAGAAATTCATTGATCGTTCAATCGACAGAGTGATTAGAGCGCAAAGCCGGATGAACATGGTTCACATCCCGATCCAGGTGTATTTTCTATATTCACATTATATTATATAGTTTGATACATGTAAACACTGGCATACTACAAGTTAGTGGCCTTGTTACTAATCTACTTTAAAGATCTAAGCAAACTTAAACACGGTAGTAATTTAACAAATCACGTTTAAATACGGAAACCACTATAGTGTATATGCAATAAAACCTGAAGAATCTAAACAAATATGTAATAACCAACAAATTAATAGCTAATACGAGAAAAACCAATTACATACTATTATCCTCACAAATAATAAATATATGTTATACATTATTTGTTTAAGTTACTACTTTGTGAACTTTTTAAAAATAATAGCTCTGTGTAACTATGATCATTAACTTTTAGCACAATTCAAAAAGGTTCTACAGAAACACAACATTAAAAATAAATTATGAACTGAGGGCACCATATCCTCCTTTCCTACAAATATTCTCCAAAACTCCATATTATTTCAGAAAAAAATATATTATAGTTTTACTTTCTAGCTCAATCATTTTTATTTCTTTATACTGTGTTAATAAGCTTAGAACCGCATCGGTGGTCACCAAGGACGGATCCGCAGGGGTGGGGGGAAGGAGGGAATCTCCCCTCCTCCCCCCTAATTGATCAGGCGATGGAGTAAAGAAAAGGGAATGTATCTGGTATAAACACGTCTGAGTGGATCAACGGGAAAGGTGGCATGAAAAGAGCCAAACAAACGGACACGTATTTATAATATTGCAGGAGAATTAAGACTAAGGTATTTCAAAGAGTGTTAAGGGTAACTGGTAATATCACCATTCCATCTAATCAAAACATATCTGAGGACAGATTTGGCGCAACGCAGCCTTGTTGGCTTAGTTCTTCTGAATGTCCACCATAAGTATATACATTTAGAGCCACAACAAGTAAATGAGCGGTTTGTCAAAACTAGCAAACACAAAATAGTCATTTAACCTACATCTTAAAAATATCATATTTTTTTTATAAATAAGGATTTATTTTATTTATATTGACATTTATTTTGATCTTATTTCCAGAAAACTAGGTTGACCTTAAAACGCCCTTTTTGAGGATTAAATTTATAAATTTCTGGTAGAGGATACCTCTCCCTCTTTAAACCTGGGGGTATTCCATATGCTGTATCCCAGACCCCCGGTAAAAGTCCCTCGTCCTCATTTAGTAACGCCCTGGTAACACTCCTCCTTCTCAGATATAGCCTCAACCTGTTTGCTCTAGAAAAGAAGGTATGAAGATGACAGGCTACATTTCACTCACACTTGGTTCATATATTAAAGGATTTCATACTTAATTTTCCGTGTGGTGAACTTAGTGTAAACAAAAGAACATCAGCTGCAGCCAAATATTTGTTTTTTACTACATCGTAGAATCTGGCCCTAAGGGATCTGGAACAACAAATATAAATTTTCATTGCTATGTAATAAAAGGGGTTCCCCAGATTGATAATTAGTTTCTCGTGTTTTGGTGCCCACAAATTAAACTATGTAGGGTCTAACTGTTTGTGAAGGCCGGTCTCTTGTCAGTTACAACAAAGTGGCCAAAATTTTACATACACGGTGACTGAACTACTTACTCCATGGCTCACTGTCAATATAAATATGCCATACTCTAAATAGTAAAAATAAATAATTTGTTTGGGAATATTATTCAATATGATTATTTATATTACCTCAGAGATGACCATATGATGGTTGAGGATAAAAGTGGAAAATATACGGTTCTTGAGTGGTGAGGATTGCGTTCAACAACCGAATAAATGGGCTGATGGAAAATTTTATGATTCCCTTTTGAGAAGAATAATTGAGTTTCCTTCTCATCCTTCGCCCCTAATTTATATTGGGTAATTGCTTGTTAGTATTTATCTACACAGTAACATTATGAATACAAATATATTATAACAAGAATAGATAATATGGGCATGCATTCTCTTTGTTTTTCGTTTTTAGGAAATATTGCAATGATAACATTGTGGATTGATTGGTGTTGATGAGTTTTCAGGGGAGCTTTATTGGGGATTGGTTGAATTTAGTGATTAATGAAAATGTCTACATAGTATTTGTTCATTTTTTATCACGGCCATATATATATATATATAAGGCACAACTAGCCAACTCATCCACCGCATTTACCCAACCGTATATCCTGTAAACTCGAAATTTGGGCTGAAAGTTCCTTTTAAACCATAAGCAAGAGATAAGACGGGGTTTTGTAAAACTTCACCTCTAAAGGGTGTAAAAGTGTAGTTGAATGTTTACAAAAATTGTTGATGTATATTTTGAAACAGCAGAGGTAAAGCCTTGAATTTTGAAATGAAGGCTTCTTTCTAGAATTGTGTGAACATTTTTGATTTTTTTTTTCATTTATTCACCTAGAAAGTAAAAAGGTGTGCGACTCACTTACTTACTTTTCATCGTATTTCTCCAACCCTTGGGCCGAAAAAATCCAATTATGTTTGGTGGTAAGATAGCCGAATTGCCCTACACAGTCAGAGAAGTTTAAAATTGGGAAATTTCAAAATGAGATTTCAGGAAATGGGAAGCCTAAATTAGAAACAATTTTTTACATAAGTTATAAAGTTAAAATTTGGGGAGCGAGACAACTTCAGTTAACTAAATATATTCAAAATTTTGAAATTTCTACGAGTTTACTGGAGAAAAGAAAGTAGGAAAGAGTGGCCTCAAAATCTGAAAAATTAATAGTAAACAACTACTTCTCAATGTGGTATAAAACGGAAATTTGGAAGGCAGGTGGTAAAAAGATCACTACAAATAAATATTGAGTGCTGAAAATGTTAAATTTTTTATTGTGACTTTGGGAAAGAGGGGGCGAGTAGACATAAAAAAACTTTTAGCTGTAGTATAACATTTAAATATTTAAGGCAGGTAAAAGGAGAACTCCAGATAACCATGTTCGTCTTAAAATCCAAAATTTATTAAGCAGGATTGGTTTGGATGTGAGTGTGGGGTTGTGAAACCTACGTTTGCTACCAGAAGCTTTAACTCTTTTATTTGTCAATTTTCTTCTCATTTTTAGAAAATATTAAGTGTAGATACAATAAAACATTCCAATAACTAAGGATAAAAAACACTGCAGTTTATACAAGGCTGGCAGTCAGCGCCACTGTGCAATATTTCGAAGTGTTTGTTCGTCAAGCAATATACCAAGTTCGGATTCTATATACAAAACCGAACGTATGATGTCATGTTACCGCCAACTCATCTGTATCAAAATCTCGTTATTTTAGACAACCCTAAAATATAAATAGCTAGTGAGCTTTTCAATTTCCTTAATCTTGATTGAGAATAAACCAAATACATATTTCCATAATTTTAGACCTAGAAAACTTATCTTTTAACTAATAAAAAATATGTCTACATGTCTTCTTTAGTTACTAATACTAATTATTAGTTGAATTGGATTTAAAATCAACTCTCTTTTCTAATCTATTTATTCTTTATTAGTCTTAGCCTTATTCATTACTTGACTAGTAAGTTGTTGATAAAGTAAATGAAATGTAAAACTCAAAATATACATAACAATATTTTTACTGGTAGTTTTCTATGAGTCTGAAATGTGGTATATTACCTTATCTGACAAAAAAAGTCTAGGGGCTTAGGAATATATATTCATCCCAAAAAGGAATGAGGATACAAGGTAGTGGAGGAGGTTAAAAATTATGATTGACATAAACTTTACTTATCCTAAGATAGTTTTGATATAAGCAAGTCTCTTAGAATACTGTGGATAGGGCACTCACCACTAATAGGAAAATCTAGAACCTTGTTTAGAGTATTGACCGACAAGCCCTATGGGAGAGAGACCATTGCAAAGACTTAGACACAAATGTGACGATAGCAAATATAATGTACTTGAAAGAGATATGGTGTAATGAGGTGGACTGGATAAAACAAGCTCAATAATTATAGGGGTAGGTGGCCTACTTTTGTGAGTGCGGCAATGAACTTTTGAATTTCTAATGATGTAGCGTAGGTAAGTCTTTTTAAATTATTATGATACAAATGGTTTCCACGACTGTTGGGCAGAAATATGATAGCAAATATAAATTGTAGAAGTAAAAGTAACAACAGTACGTCTAGTAGCGGTGACAATGTAGGGTTGTAGTAATATAATATCATAACCTCACGTGAACTCGTGCTAAGCTCACTAGGGTCATACATACATTCCTCCTTGTGTTGCCCTCCTCCTCATTCCATTTTCCTCTTTTGTGTGCGGGACAGAAGTATCCGAGGTGGCACAACTTCACTTCGCCTCGTACACTTCAGAAGTCCTGAAAGTATCCTGTGACAAAGAAACTCCGCATCAGAGAAACACAACACAAAGTAGCGTAACGTGCAGCCAAGCTATACGATAGTATTGTGTGTGGATGACCGCGCTGAGATCATAATAACCAGCCCGTAAGGGGGTGAACTTTGTACTTTTGCCAGCTAAGTAACAAGTACAGTTGGACCTCGTTCTGCGCATGCGCAGTTCATTTGCATGATATTTTTTTAACAGAAAAATAAGGGAAGGGGGAAGGGATCATGAGTTAGGGTATGTATTTTACTAGTTTTTCTGACAGAAAATATTTTGGACAAAATAAATAAAGTGGATATCTCGACTTATCTTTATTTTCTCTAAATGGGGATATCACCAGTTCTTGAATATGTGTCATAGGCATCTATAAATTTATCCAGAAATTTTTCTCTTAATTTTAAAAGTTTCTCGTAAAATACCACTATGCCCTTGAATCTACGTATCTACTGTATCCAGGCACGCCAGGTGATCAAAACTGTGCCCTGTAACAGGGATTATGCATACGGAATATTATTTAGCCAGACCACTGATTAAAGTCATTATTTGTCCAAATTCAAATTGGTCTCCCCAGATTTCTCAAGGTATGTACAGCTTACGTTTTATTTACCATATTGCCTGTGATGACTGTGACAGCTGAGAGATAATTTTCAAAACCAATAATAAGAGATATAGATAAGAGTAATAAGAAATATTTTACAAGTGCAATGCCACAGGAGTGACTCACAGGACTTTCTATTTTGAGTAGTGTAAACGACACAATTCAGGAAACCGGCTTTGATCTGATTTCTAGATTCATTTTCTGCATAAAAATTCCGAAAAAATAAGTTTTTGATTATTTTTTTTTGTAAAATAAAATTTATTTTTAAAGATTTTTTTAAAATTCATTCATAAACAAATTTATAAGGGATATGTAAAGATATTTCCCAATTATATTTTACTGTACATATTGATTTTACTTATTTCAGACATTTCTTCCAACCCTGTTCTTTTTTATTATTTTCTTCAAACTGTATCTTAGTAAGTAGATGTATTTGAAAAAAAAAAAAACTAAATCGTCAACTACGTATCCAACCCTATTTATAAAAATAATATCTATGCATAAGATAATTAAGGCAACCATCTAAATTTAAAAAATAAATGTTACGACACAGAAATACAAACGTTCTAATATTGTGTATTACTATGCCTCAAAGTTAATGATCGAAAATAGGTTTCAAGTAAACCACCCTTATTAGGTTTTCCTCTTTAAAACCAACATATTATTATCCTGTTAATCACAATAATCACTGTTTATATATATATATATAAACAAATTGTTTAAATATAGGAATATATCTTAACAAAATTTAAATCTTCAAAAACAAATTATTTAATAACAATCCTAAAACTATGTTTTACTTGTAAAAATAAAATCATATTCTTAGTTAGCACGAAAAACTATTACCAGGTTGTAAGATACCCCCGACAATAATTTGAACCAAATCCCTAACGCCAATTATTAAAGTATTCTATTTTAAAAAAATCAATAAGCCACTCAAAATTGAATTTCTCCTCCAAAGACTGTTACACAGCTTAATTATTCATGTTCATGTAAAACATTCCCCAGATATACAATTTAAGCAAAATCTTTGTAGCCATTTTCCAAATAACTCGAGTTTTCAAAACCTATTTATCAGCAAACAACCCTTTATCGAGTTTTTTCCGGAACCAATTACACAACGTTATTTGTCATATCAAAAATAGCCAAAATATTCCTTTGGAAACAAATCGTTAGCACAGTTTTTAAAAATATTTCCAGATTTTAAATAGTCATCAGTAAACTACCCATAAATGAGTTTTTAACACAAAAACAAATATACAATGTTAATAATTGTAATGTCAAATTTTGCCAAGATAATGATATGGATCCAAATCGTTTGTGGTATTTTTTTAAATATTTCATGGTTTTTTATAAATCACTCGTCTGTAAAATACCCATAATAATTTTTAACTGCCCCTTCAAAAAAACACACGGTGGTATTTGTTACTTCAAACACTACCAAGGTATCCATTTGGAACCAAATTATTATAGCTATTTGTAAAATATTTTAAGTTTGTGAAAAATTAGTTATCACTCATCAGTAAATTAATTATAAATGAGTTTTTATCTCCCCAAGAATTAAACGTTGTTATTTGTCATGCCATACAATTTCCATATATGCATTTGAACAAAATTGTTAGAGTTATTTTCGAAATACTTTGAATTTTCAAATATTTCCCAGTAAACTACACTAACAATATTTTGCCCAAAACCCCACTATAGAGTGCTATTTATCATGTCAATCAAATCCTATATATAAAACACAATGGTTAGAGCCAGTTTTGACCCTATACAATATAAATATAAAATTTGAACAAAATACGTCTAACATTTTTTGATCCGTGTTCAGGGCCAGACTGACAGACATGAGAACATGCAGAATTGTAAAATCCACTCTTTTCAGTTCATGATCACATAAAACATAAAGAATACTCATAATCTATAGATCTTTTTTTTTTCAATTTCACAATACTTTTCTCTTGATATGAGAAAGTAGATAGGTGAAAGTTTCTTAATAATAAATGGGCATAGATAAGATGAGAGCTAAGGCCGTTTGGGTTGCAGCATAGTCTAAAGGCATCTCTCTCGTAGTGGACTAAACTGTCGTTGGTGGGTAGGTCATGGTACGAATCCCGGTCGGGTGTACTGAAAGTGTTTTATTCTAAATAGTTTTCCACTCTGTATCAAGCAAATTTAGATACTCTTCCTTTAATATACACCTTCTTCATCCGTAGTTAGTACATAATTTGCGTACATCCCTAATGGGTAGGGAAATATGGTAAAAACACCACTAACAAAGTTACTTTGTTTGTTGCAAAAATTATTCAGTTGGCATTCTTTATGTTGTTTAATATGCTAAAAGTATTATTAATAAGCATTATCAATGCTTGTAATATTGTTTAGTGAATATTTTGTGTGACGTAAAGAGGAAGGGGGAAATGTTGTATATGTGCTTTAGGAAATTGAGAGAACATAATGTTTTAGCAATTAGATCGGTGTCAAATCAACTAGTAATTACTAATTACCAATTACATATTTTATAACTGTCAAAGTAGCTCTCACCAAATATTAACATAGACAAAGCCAGCAAATCAAAATACATCAAAGTATTAAACTGAAATCGCATGTACACTCTGTTTACCTTAGATGGTAACCTTCCGCGTAGTACAGTAGTCAGAGCCTCTGGCCGCTGACACAGAGGTTCAGAGTTCGAGTCCCTGCTGGTACCGAGGGGTTTTCCTTGAAAGAGGAATTATTCCGATGAGCACGCAGGGCTTTGTTAGTCAGGCTTACACCAGTTTCTGTGGCCTCGTACTCTAACGCGCTAATCTCGTGTTTGATTAGACTGCTGAAAACCGGGATATCAGGTTTCGATCATGGTTGGGTGCACTTAGGGTGGTTTTCTTAAGTGTTATTCCACTCTCTATCCCGCAAATATGGATGCGCACTCTCTGAATTAAGGCTTCCTAATACCTAACCCATTAGGATAATTAGTACACAGGCGTATAACCTGAACAGGTAGAAAGACGTGGTGCTAAAAATAAGGATTAATTTAGTGTAAGACCTTTATTGACTTTATCTCATCAAATCCACTATCATTCTACCTTCATCTCATTGTGCCATGGAAAGAGCTTCTACGAAAAGGATGTACGATTAGTACATTCAGTTGTTCTCTGGACATTAGTACTGGCTAATCTTTCCGCAAACTGAGGTACAGATTGAAGTAACCTAGACACGCCATTATTATACTTTAAAAGTTAGCAGTCATTCCTTGACGGAGCTACATCATAGTGGAAACGTTCAAGGTAAGTTTACTAGTTTCTACCTTTCATCTTAGACGTAATTTATTATAAATAGTTTTATCATATCTTATTCCAGGTATTAAAAATACTTACTCTTATACCTACAGGAGACTCATGATTAAAGTGAACTCCAAACAAACCATATACAATTTGGTGAATGTTCAATTTAAAATCCCCAATCTAATTTGAGCTCAAACCTTTATGAAAACTCTTTAAAAGGTGAGTCATCACTTAAAATTAAATTTATGTCACCTTTATTAATTATATAATGCTATAAGCTTGTGACAGATAACGTGTTTCATAAATGGTGAATATAGAAAAAAATGTATAACGTCATATAAGAGTGGTCCAGTGAATCAGGACTTTTTTTTTCGAGTTTAGTAAAAGATACATTATTTGAACATCTGTCACACACACACTGTAGTACTCACATTTAACATTTTATGTTCATTTAAAAAAAGGATGTTGATAAAAAAATGTTCTTGATACCATTTAAAAAATAAAACTACCCTCACTTTAGATTTAAAACTAAATAATATCAATATATTGAGTCAATGTTGTTTTTGTATAGGATTTTTTATTAACTATTACTATCCGTTCGTGTTGTCCACATGCATATATTAATTATATGTATAAAAGGTCGGTATAATTGAGAGAAAATGCGTCTACATTCACTCGGTGGGAAGGTGAAAACTATTTATGAACAAAACTTACCATACGCTCAGCCAGGATTTTAACACCTACCTCTAAGTCACCAGGTAGTCACTCAGACGAGGTTAATACTTTATCCCACGTAGCATGTTTTGCTAGAACAACTATCTTGTAAAGTTATTTTACTACCACCTTAAACCTTATCGTTTAAAATTTATTTACTGTTGAGGACAGGGTTCAAATGCTTGCCAACCGTAATAATAAGTCTATTGTGTTAGGGATATGTAAGGTTAAACTTAGAGGAAGTGTACCGGCATTTGGAATTTGTGTGTATGGAGAGTGTAAAACCGTTTAGGAGAAACCATCCTCAGAGAACCTAACTGGATTCGAACCCCGATATCCCCGTCTTAGGCAGTCTGGTATATAGCAAGAGTAGCGCCTTAGACCATGCATCCACCGAGGTGGGTCTACTTTAGCAAATAGCCATATTGTAAAAAGTACAAATAGAAAATAAATTCATAGAGATGGAATATATTTTTTAGACACACACATTTATATCCCTCTTAACGCTAAAATGTAGGGTACGAGGCCACTCAAAACTACAAGCCCAACCTCTATTTTCTCATAGTGACCAATTTGGCCTATTCAATCTCCCCAACTTTCAACAAATCGAATCAAAACCCTACATTTTTTTATCTAACTTCCGTGTCAACCCTTTAAATATGCGTATGATTCGTCCGAATGAACGGCTCACACACGTAACGCCCGAAAGGAGAATTTCAGGGTGCTGGAGAATGACACCCTTGGGGCATTGCACCCCTTCGATTAAGATTGGGGTAGGTGAAAGGGGGAGAGTGGATTCGAAATAGGGATGAATGGTTTTTGAAACAGTGTTTTTTCAATAACAAAGGCGTCACGAGAACCGCTGAGTGTTGTAATGGCTCGGCACACACACACACACACACACACACACACACACACACACACACACACACACACACACACACAC
>CABFVX010001359.1:61354-103256 GCA_902151425.1 Timema shepardi | reverse complement strand
CTTTCTCTCTCCCTTGCTCTCCCTCTCTTTTTTTTTTTTTACATATAATCGAATTCGTCTTGCCTTTTATCTATGTGCTTTGTGTGGTTTTTCTCCATGAGGCTTTCTCTTTCTCTCAAATCATTTTGGTGCGCCTTGCTGTCAACCTCTCTTTCATCTCTCCTCGTGGTTTCTTCTTTTCATCTAGCTCACACTTTCCTTTTCTATCACGTTACCCCCATTCCCTCTCTCGTTACCGCTCCGTTTAGTTTTAATTTAGCTTTCTTCATCCCTGGTTTATTCTTTCCATGCCATGAATGTGGCAATTTTATCTAATAAAAGGGGTAAAAAGACCAAGTAATCTGTTTTGCGTTACTATTCCAATACGTGTTGAAAGTTTTTTTTTTATTAATGATTGCAATCATCTGGTATGGAAGGGTTTGTGGGAAAAGGGGTTTGTTGGATGGGGTATGGTAAATAAAAAGAAAAGGGTGTGAATAGGATTAAAAATGCTTTACCGTTCTATGAAGTTTATACAAAACAGTAACGATCAAATGTGTTGCTAATATTATGGTTGATTGAACATAATATTCGCGGTCAAAGCACAAATAATGTTTGTAGGTACTGTATATGTACAGTACATACAAAAAATACTTACTGGCGATTATACAAATAGATTGCCAGAGATTTTAAACGAAACGAACATTATTTATAACGTGAAATTTGTTGAATTAATGTTCACTCTAATTTGTGATGTGTTAAGTTTGATTGAGTGTTTCTTATTTATCGTTTTATAATTAAAAATGCACTCACCATGAACTTATAGCTTAAAATAAATTTAGAGGAGGCTAAAACAGTTTTAATTTGTTCAAAACCACTTCAGTGACCACATGGTCTAAGGTGTCACCCTCTCGGTAGACTAGACTTCCGATGACAGTAAGATCGGAGTTCAATCCCGGTCAGGTGAACTGAGGGTGTGTTTCCCTAAATGGGTTGCCATTCTTCCTCCACGAGAATGCGTGTCCACTTTATCTAAATTCAGCCTTTCTACCCCTAACACACTAGACTAATTAGTGCACATGCGTATAGCCCTAACGGCTATTAATATGTGTGGTCGGTGACTTAGCGGTCTTGCGGTAAGATGTCAGACCTTTGTGCTGAGGGTCCGAGGCTCAATCCTCGGTCCCGGCACAGACTTATATGATTACAAAACCCTTCCTTCACATCTAACAAAACATGTGTTGATTAAAACTTGTGAATGTGTGGAGTGCCAGGCCTCCACCGTGGTTTGGATTCTACGTTAAACTGTAGGTCCTCCATTTCATCTCACAACCACCCTATCATTACACATTAGCGTAAGTGAGTGTAATCCAAATGGGTAGTAAGATGTGGTTCTAATAATAATAACAATAATATAATTAAGTGGAGCTAAAAAAAAGTGCTTAGCTTTTCTTAACTTATTCTAAAATTATTACGTATACAACATACTTTTAACTCACGCCAGAAGGCACGCAGTTTAAATGTCAAGATCATTTGGCCTGGTTTTTCTCCAATGGATTGTTGGGGCTCTAACAATGGTTGGATAATCCTAGTGTGTTTATTTTTTATATTGCTTACCACCCTCCCTCTAAGCAAATGTATATACATATCATCTAAAGTCTACATTCTTCATCACTACTCGGTCAGTTTTACTAAATAGATATGCTTATCACCCAATCAAAAATTGAAATCCAATGGAAAAAACTTATTTGTAACTAAACGTCTAATTATATAATCCTTAACCGTTTATTGCCACACTTCAGGGTCATCGGTATTTAACTACACAAATGATGTAGATATTAGAAAGGTAGAGTTTAAAATAAAATGTACCCGAATATTTGTGATGGGAGATTTAGAAATCATTTAGAAAATATATCCCTCAATATATCTAGCAGAGATTTGATCCTTGACATAAGAGTCAGCGACAATTCAGACCATCCGAGATTTATGTTTAGTCTTCATGCCCATAGATCTGTTTAAAATAAGTTTTTAACACATCCTTTGTTTTGAATAATTGTTTAGTTAAGGTGTTTAGTTTTTAAAAATTTATGTCCCAAATTCACCTATTCATCCCTTTTTTATATATAAAAAATTGGTATTCTTATCAATACTATTTAGGAAGCTGGATACAATCATGTGCAATCTGTCTCAATCCTAGAATTAGATATTTTAATAATTTTTATTTGTTACATTTAGATTCATCCTACTACACATATATTTAATCCACAGTTGATTGTTTAGTTCTACGTATCGTATTATTATATTGTTTTTATTTATGATATTTGACCCGCGATACGGCGCCAATCATGTTGATACGGGTTTATATTGAGATATTGCCCCGTGATTGAGCACTATTTATAATGATATCTGGGGTTTATGATAATGACGACTTGTGCGTGTTTGACTGCATACTTGTACATGGTGATGTGATCTGATTATATATATGGTACGTATTCTTTTGAAATGAGCAAGACTTTTGATGATGCACACGATTTATTTAAATAATTACACCTTCGGTATTGAAAATATGATATAAAATGACATAGTTTTTTTTTATTAAATTACTTATTGGTTTTGTGTTATATTACACGTTCCGCGTTCTGAGTACTGTGTGCTGTGTAGATTTGTGTTACTACTTATTAATATATTACTGGCACTGTCAATTACTGTATTACTGCTTCACTGTATTACTGGCACTACCTCAACGAGCTGCGTGATGAATCTAACTCTTTTTCTGTGTATCACTATATGGATTCATACGCACAAGCTGTTTATATATGACCTACCCCTTGCCTCTTGGACCCTTTGTCTACAGTGTTGAAACTAATGGAAAACTAATTGAAAAACTCCTGGGAACCTGATGTTGTGAAGGCTAGCTTCCTATTGGATGGAGCCAGCACGTCACATGATTTTTCTAAATACACCGGAGTTGATATTTGAAAGAAAAATCTGTTTCATGGTGTTATAAATTGAAATTACTTCTGAAAAGCGTCTGACTCTCCATAAATGATGTATTAAAAGGATATTCTATACACAGTTCATTAAAGAAAAATACACTTCATCCATGACATTTTAAATATAGGAGAGGGGTCCAAAACAGTATCACTACAATCGCTGTTGTAATTTTAGGCTAATTTTTATGTCATTCCGGTGTAAGTATCGCAAGTTTATAATAAATATACATGCTTTATTTAGGTGAAGTTAAGGCCGGCTCCTTAATCTTACAATAAACAATTTAATAATAAAGAATGTACATTTAGTACTTACGTGCTAAAAATTAATTTATAAAGATGTACAAAAATAATAATAGTAGAGGAAGTGTAGTTAATATGGAACACCATTTACTTTTTCAATAATATCAAAGCGTATTTTCACATTTTGTTATTGAGTTCCATATTAAACTTATAATTAATATGTTTTTAACTATTTGTATTGTTTAAAACAAAATTAATAACTATTTATATCCTGTAGGAGCACTAAAAGAGATGTGGAAAAAATTAAGGCAATATGGAATTTGGGGGGCAATATGAAATACGACACATTTAATATAAAAAATTAATAGCATTTACTAAAACTAACAAATGTTTCGTAAGAAAGTGTAAAAAAATCATGCAAATATTATGTGTAAAACCATAAAGTAGTAGTAGTAACGAATCATAAAAATAGTACATAATAATAAAAAATAACTAATTAATAAATCCGTATTAATAAAAAATCATTACATTATAATAGACTAAAACATTGTATCAACATTGTTCTCTTAGTAAATTTCTTAGATGTTAGGGAAAATGCTTAAGCTTACGTTGACAAAATAAATCACCTGCCATATACTTTAAAAATATGTGGGAATTATGAAATAGTATTCCTTACTACCCGACTCGCCATTTTGTAAAACAATATTTTTTGTCAGGTTGTAATAAAATTACAGTAAGATAATGTTTTAACTCAAAGATAAGGAGGAGTGAGCCTTACCCTAACGATTTGATTAGATTTAATAAGAACAGTGAAGTAAAGAAATATAGCATGATAAACACTAGCCTGCAAATTTTTTTGTGACAGCCAAAACAAACAATTGTCTCTCACAAAACCATCAGTTGATCTGTCAAAGTGAGGTCGGGCGTCACTAGCTGTTCGAGATTGTTTTCTGTAATTGTTGAAATAGCTAACGATAGATTGTGACACTTAACATATGAGAAACAATGGTATTCCATATTTCCCGACTATTTCTTATCCTATAATAATAATAATAATAATAATAATAATAATAATAAGGATATTGCCCGCATACATAATTGAATTTGTATATTTATAAACATACTAAAATATAATAAATTAGGAAAGTAGAACTAAATAAAGGAAAATAAAAAACAAATCAAATAGAAACATTAAGGCACACAATAATACAACACACACATTCGTATGACATTATACTAAGCATGATGTAGATAAATATGATGGAGATGGTTACTGGTTTAAAAAATTCAATGTTGATAATATTTAGTAATTAAAGACTATATACAATTGTATACATATAGTAATAATAATAATAATTATACTTTACAAACACATTTTTACTCTATTCCTACATTTCCCCTCACATATATGACCGAGAGACTGCTCGCAGACCTTGAGACTAAAGTACAGTAATCTTAAACAAAGGGCGGTGGGAAGGTATTTGAGTTGGTTAAAAATAATGAACTAATTTTGAAGGACTTGAACTCTGATGTAACCAACCCGGAACTCCCCAAGGTCCAAAACCTTATTCAACGCTAAATTTGGATTTAATGAGGGCCAAGTTAGATTTTACATTGGATCGTGGAGGAAAAGTGATCTTAGTTGATGAACTTTTAGCCACTCTGTATAATTTTTTTGATAAATTACAAAGTAATTTTGATTTAGATATATAAAGATAGCTATTTAGTATCCAAATTAAATGCCTGAAATTTCAAGAGGCGTTAGTTTGTCCAACAATTTTTGACCATTATTTTTTGACGAACATTTTTAAAAGTAAAATTGTATCCCACCAAAATGTAGGAAGTTACTATATTTTACTAGTCCTCTATATTTTACCTTCCTCATCCCTAACACATTAGCGTAATTAGTACATAGGCGTCCAAACCAAACTGTTCGTAAGACGCGGTTCTTTGTCACTTGGACTCAAATTGTATAGTTTACTGGTAATGGGGAGTCTGGGCTTTGAAGTATGACCAAATTTGAGGTTGCATTTTCGTAAATGGTTTTTCCTTCTTCTTACATGCAAATTATGGTACATTCCTTCTAGATTTTATCTTATTATTCCCTATCTCCCTAGAGTGATTAAATCAGTATAGCCCGTACGTATTGTTAAGTTATAAAGTGATTTTTTAATATATTTTGTCAATCATTAATAATGTATTATATTGGTATTAACCTTGAGTGGAGATTTTAACAATTTAAGATGTAAAAATTCTATATAACTCACAATCATCAAACTAATCGATAAATTTGCACAGTGTCACAATCCGTCTATTTGGCATTATGGACTTACATAATCTAAAGGTGAATAATTAAAAGAGACAATTTTAAGAAAATTAATCCTTTTGGAGAAAATGGAAAACCACATAATAGAGAAATAAACAGTATCGTGTCATGAAGTGTCCCCAGGGTACGCATAGCTTGTTGAAACCTACCTTTGATATGGTCTTACCCATTTGATCCCCATTTTACCAATAATACATAGGTTCTGCTCAGCGCATCTCACAAGGGAATGTATTTCTATATATACTCGGCCTACTAATGTTCTACTGAGGGATGAGAGCAATTTAAAAAGTAATGTTTTAACCAATCATGATTACCTTGGAAATACAACCATGACAGCTGAACTTAATTATAGAGTAATACTAATCAAATATTTGGCTGAGAACATCTGATAAAAGGATTTGCAGTCATTATTTACTAACTTTAAATATTATATTATTACTATTATGTTATAGGCATTGATACTATGTGTCAAAACTATCAGCTGAAGAAGATATTAATTTGACTTATGAATACATGAAAGTATTTTAGTAATTTTTGTAGCTGTCAGATTATCTAGCATTCATTGAGAGTCATAGTAGGGTCAGAGTTACTCATGTTTTCAACTTTTGCGAATAAAAGGAAAACATATTAAATGAAAAATTGGATTTCAAATTAAATAATAATAATGTGGATATTAATATTTATTAGATATTTTTGATAGTTATAAAAAAGTACACTTACAAATTATTAAATACCAAACAAAACCTTTTAAAAAAGATAATTTTTATATCACCACTATTGAATGATTATGATTGTATATTTATACAAAATAATAGAATATCAAGAAATTATATGTTTTCAGGATAACTTTTTTTTACTTCATCTACCTTCGTAATGCCCAAAGATAGGAGAATTCAGCATGGTTTTAGATTTATTCTTTTGTATAAAATATATCTAATTTTTCTCGAAATATTTTTAATAATATAATAAAAATGGTATATTAAATATGATTTCAAAATATGTATGAAAAAAATTGTATGGCAAAAAAAAAAAAAATATTACCAAAAATGACCATTTTTGTGAGCGTGAAGAATGAGACACAATTATCCTTGAAATAGTCTCCCAGGCTAAAAAGAAGCAGTGTTATTATTCATACTCGTTGATGCGCCCCGGTTGTTAAAATGAGAACTATTTATCGCACTGTCACAGAGCCTAGTATAACGACCTAGAGAAGGCTTAACTTATCATCCCCCCCCTTACCTCTCCCTCTACTGCTACG
The DNA here is from genome assembly GCA_902151425.1 of Timema shepardi. Lineage (NCBI taxonomy): Eukaryota > Metazoa > Arthropoda > Insecta > Phasmatodea > Timematidae > Timema > Timema shepardi. The sequence continues at coordinate 96,460 of CABFVX010001359.1, read as the reverse complement.
GTAGCTTGTTAATGGAGACAGTGCTTGATCTTCAAAGCTAGAGAAATTGAAAGGTTGGCTTTAAAAAAAGAGAGAAAAAAGAGAGGTTATATTTTTTGTCATTTTAAATTAATTGAAAAAGGCTTGACGAAAAGATTTTTTTATTTGTAAATCCTAAAAATGGACGCCTCAGCTAATTCACGCTTTCTTTTCGTACTTAATGTGAATTGTAGTTCATTTTATGTTTTAATTTATTCATATAATTATATGTCAATCCATTCATTATTTTCATTCTAGAGTGGAATAAATCATTGATACAGTTAACTAACCGTAATTTAGACATTTACTTACATTTGCAAAATAGTTAAAGAGGATTTCATATACATTCACCTGGCAAGTAGGGTATGTCATTTTGTCAGGTATGTGTACTTTAAAGTAAGGATAAAAAGTAAGTTAGAAAAATACAGCTGAATTAGCTTGGAGATGGGATGGAAACTGGCTTCAATTACCGAAATGGCAACACATATTTAAAATGATGACCACATTCTTAGTAAATCTTCCCAATCTCTGAGTATTATTATTATTATTATTATTATTATTATTATTATTATTATTATTAGCACCTCGTTGGTAGAAAGACGCATTGTTGAGTAAAAAGTCATAAAAATCCCAAGTTACTGTGAGTCAGCTATATTCAAATTGTGTTGTTTTATTCCTTCATTTAAAACTTATTTATACATGTATATACATATATATACATATATACATGTATATACATATATATACATATATATACATGTATATACGTATATGTATATATATGTATATATAATTATTTTGTAAAGTGTATACAAATATTATAATATGCCCAATGTTTTTTATTCTTAGTAATATTCCAATTTTGTGGTGTGATGTCACCTACACATCATAGCTGAAAATTGATTAAAACTTAAGGTTATCGCCTTTATATCTCGATCATCGTTAATTCAGTTAACTATATAAAATACTCTTATATTTATATAAAATGACACGTCTGAAAATATTTCCATTGTACACCTAACACTTCATTTAACCATTTAACAAGTTGATCAGGAAAGTATCCAGGAATAAATCATTCGTTCATGTATCACTCTTTTGCGAATTTCTTAAAAAAACAATTGGAAAACCATCCAAGCTTGCGAATAATACGTTAACTGAATCTGGACAAATCTAAATCTAAATTAAAATTACATAATATATTTTTATAATACTTTCACCAATTATAAGAATATATGTGCATATATTTATGTAAATGGAAGAATATATAAGCGTGTCCAAGGTATTTAATGGCCAACCCTATGGGAAGACACCATTGTGAAGATATAGACGCAGATATGAGGATAATATTAGAATGGACCTGAAATATATAGGGTGTAATGAGGTGTATTGGATAGAGCTAGTTCAAAATAAGGGTAGTTGGCGTACTTTTTTTTAGGTGCAGCAAGGAAATTCCAAGTTCCTAGTGCCATGGAGTAAGTAGGTAAAAATATTATGTATCTACAATTAGTCTAATTATAATTTGCATAACCCTTCAATATTCCAGCAAAGTGTTTGTTGTTTAGGAATTCGAATAGTTTCATAAGCAACTAGTTACCGTGAGTTAAATTATTTACCCTTAGTTTACCTTGAAAGGTAGAGATGCACACTAAATTATTCTCCTCTGATGAAGCTTATAAGATAGGGCCACCGTGTATTATGCCAAGTAAAGTCTCCTATTATTCCCATAACGTGTCATGGAGTGTTGCTGGTGTGAGAGGACCATGTTAAACTGCACCCTTGATAATTTCTTTCTTGGTCCTCATTTGACCAAACATATAAAAATTATGCATTAAATAGCCAAGCTATAATAGCTACTACGTAAGGTTAAAGTCACATCTAAATATCATGATCTTTAAATTTAAAAATGACAGACACGGGAATCAAACCCGGGAAATTTAGCTTAGTACGCCAATGCTCTGACCACAGAGATATCCAGGAGTTGTCCCGTGCTCAGGGTAATTCTTCGCACATATTTAAAGAAAGATCCTTTGATAGACTTACGGAAATTGTCAGCTACATATGGGCGATAAATAAAGATCACGAGCCATCAGACAGAGCAACCATCTTCGACAAGGGAGAGCTTTTTACTGCCAATAGTACAATTACCTCCGTATGAATGCGCATATCTTGACGGATTAAATAGGAAAGTTATTGTAATCGTTAAAGGTCTAGTTGCATCTAATATCCTTTGATTTGAAAAATGACACCCAGACATGGGAATTGAACCCGATATCTTTGGCTTAATACCCCAGTGCTCTGACAGCTGAGCTATCCAGTAATTGTACCTTTTTCCAGGGTAGACCTTCATCACAGACTCTGTTTTAAAATATGAATAAATAATGATCCTGAGGCACGGGGCGACTCCTGAGTAGCTCAGTGGTTGGAACATTTGCGTGATAGGTCAGAGATCTCTGGTTCGATTCCCATATCCAGGTGGCATTTTTAAATTCAAATAATAAGGTATTTAGATGCATCTCTACCAGTAAATAGTAAATAAAATGGCGTGGCACTTTAATGCTTAATGATATACTCATTTACAGCTGTAATGGTATTATTGGCAGCATAGGGCTCTCCTAAGTCGAATTTGGCTTTGCTATCCGATAGCGCGTGATCTTAATTGATCAATCATATGTATATGACTATTATCACTCGTCAACCACAGACTGCTTCAAAATATGAGTGAAAGAATAACCCCGGGCAGGGGAGGATTTCTGAATAATTCAGTGGGGTGACCTGGTGGTCTAGGGGTAAGGTGTCGGACTTTTGTTCTGGGGGTTCGGGGTTCAATCCTCGGTCTCGGCACAGATTTATCTAATTACCAAACCCTTTCTTCACCTCTGACAAGACATCTTGTGAATGTGGGGAATAACAGGCCTCCACCGTGGTTCGTATTCCACGTTAAGCTGTAGATCCTCCATTTCATCTCACAATCAGCCTACCATTACACATTAGCGTAAGTGCGTATAACCCGAATGGGTAGTAAGACGTGGTGCTAATAATAATAATAATAATTCATTGGTTAGAGCATTGGCATACCAAGCCAAAGTTCAATTTTTCTCTTATCATGTCCAGGTGTCAGTTTTCAATTTAAAGAATATAATCATATATAAGGTTCTCTTTATAAACTGCACATGGGAATGTATCTTCGTCCATATTTCTACAGCAAGTTTTGTACTGAGTGATGAGAATAATTTACAAGTACAATTTAAACCAGCTTTACTTACCTTGGCAACACTCCACACCACGTCCATGTGTCATTGCGGTTAAATAGAGTGTAAATACTTCACTAATCATGCCCTTATTATTATTTATTACACTTAATTGGTGTTCAATTATACATTTGTATCTAAATTGAAGTTTTATAAGGCATTCCGTGGGTTTTAAGTTGGTAAAATGATAAAAAATAGCCCTTAGCCTGGACTATGCGACAAACAATAAGTGGTTTTATAAATATAAAAGTGATTTCATCAGTAAACGCAGCATGAATTTATAACCAAAACTTATTATTTGGTATCTATTCTTTTTCCCCAAATATTTTTATATAAAAGTAATAGATTTTTTTTAATAAACGTTAAATTATATGCGAAGCCACGAGAGGACACCGTAATCTCCATATTACAGCCATTTGAGAGCTTACCTGCTAGGAATATTTACGTTCATATTTATATCTCCAAAATTTCACTTTCATTTTGTGTGCGTGAGAGCGCTATCCCCACTCTATCACGACTCCTTCCACCCTACTCTTGCATCCCTTTCATCCACCCTCGTCTCCTTCTCTCTCGTCCAACTTAATCCCTCATTATGGATGAATAGTTTCAGCACCATGGATCAAGGAATGCAAGGTAGCGTCACTCTCAACCTCTATCTAAGACGGAGAGGGTGGTTCTCGGAGGCTTTCTTTTCAAGCGAATATAGAGAGAGCAGAAGGACGCTCTCTGTCTCATTCTATCCCTTCTTTTGTTTCTTGGTTGACGAGACGCCTGTAGAAACATGATCCTTGTAGTTTTAAGCATAAAAAGTAAAAACAAGAGAGAGAAAGAGCGCGTGGTTAAATAAAGACCTAGTTAAGGAGAGAAAAGAAAAAACGAGAAAAGGACGATATTGTTTGAAAAAAAAGGAGATTAGAGAACTTAGAGAAGTGGTGGATAGAAAGGCAGATAGAATAATGCAAGATGGTCTATAAAGAAAGGGAGAAAGATAGAGGGGTGTAGTAAGATAAAACTAAAGAGTGGGTAGAGTAAAAAAAAGGCAAATATTGGGGAGTTAAGGTAGATTTAGAAAAGCGACATAAAGATTATGTTGTTAAAATGAGGGGGAGAGCTTGATTTACGAATTCATTTTAATAGAGTTTGAGAGGGGATTGAGACAAAGAGGTTGACTAAATAGTTGTGTGGAATAAAAGTTCGTTTAGGAAAATATAATGTACAGAAATAAAGAAATAAGTAAACACCTATCAGGTATGGAAGGAATATGATAGCGGAAATTTAAGAGAAGTAGAAATGAATCAAAAGAAAGAAAAATTAAAAAACAAAAGAATATAGAGATAAGAATAAATATGGGAGTGAATATAGGACGTGGAGAAATAAAGGCTTTAATTTTATCTATAAATGAGCATCCAAACAATTTCATGCGTAGATCATTAGCTTACATCACTTTGAATATCTACTCTTTTCTTTACATATCAAGCCCTGGTACTCACCTGAGCTTATGTGGGTTTCATATGTGCTGTACCCATATCTCACTAAGTGTGAAGGACTATCTAATCGACCACAACCTTGTGTTGTACCTACAGGCTGTAGAACTAATCTTGGGGTGGTGGGGTGAAGTGACAATCTAATACCACGAATCTGGTTTCTACACGATTACTATTATATTGTCATGTATTAGAACGTCAATACAGTTCCTACATTTAATTTTCTCACATATACTTTATTTAACTCCCTCAACCACTTTGCGTTACATATTTTTCATCATTAGTTATTGTCTTACTACTCGTCCGGGTTGGCCTTATAGCTCAAGTGACAAGGATGAAAAAGGGGACAGTTTGATAAAGAGTAGCTTACTCTATTTGATTGAAGAAAGAGTGATATATTTTTAGTAAACATCTCCCTACACTTGGTCAGGATTAGAACCTTTACCTACACTACACTGAAAAAACCCTAGATTAAATGAGACCGGTGCCTCTGTTCACATGACGAATGTTAAGGCTTGTGTTAATAAATATCAAAATATGTCCAGCCATAAACTTTCTTCATGTAGGTCTCTGCATATATACATACATAACTACATACATATATATATACACATACATACATACATGCATGCATGCATGCATACATACATACATACATACATACATACATACATACATACATACATACATACATACATACATACATACATACATACATACAACACATGCATGCATGCATACATACATACATACATACATGCATAAAACATACATTCAAAAAAACCTAGAGATGGCATTTTGAAACATTTTGGAGAACATGTAAACAAAAAAAATATTTGGTTATCAAAATTTTGAGATCATAATATTAGCTGTACTTTTAATGTTCAAGAAAATAAACAATTTATCAAATTGAACTGGTACTTCTGTGTTTTAAATCACACAACATTATTAATTAAACATTTTCTAGACAGAATATTATTACGAGTATAATGAAGTTTATTTAAACTATTCTTGCACTTATATTTAATAAAGCCAATCTAAATGGTCGTGACCCTGCGTGTGAATGGCACCATGATTAATCTAAAGCAGACAGGATGTATATGCAAAATAAATTCACAGAGCGAGTCTTAATTAAAAACTTTTCTGGAAGAAATAAACTGCAATCGCGCGTCCCCATGACATCTTCATCTATTCTGTCTGCGAAACAGAGTGGGGCAAGTACGCACACAGATGTTCATCTGTTTGCCCCTTTTCTTATCCTCCCTACTTCCCACTTTTTATATCATAATGCCATCGCTATTTTTATTTTTTATTAAACTACTCTCTTTTACGTTCTCGGAGGTTCTGCTTTTCTCTCTCATAGTGTAACTTTGAATTGATATCTCAATTATTAACTGTATTTTGGTAATATTCACTATAGTAAAATTCTTAGTAAGGAGAATTATGTGAAATTAGTAATATAAGGAACGAACTTAGATGTTAAATTTACTTAAAGTGATATATATTTATATATATATAACTTATTTTAGTCAATTAAATCAAGAATAAATAAAATTCAAAAACACTGCCCTCAATTAACGTTCCCTTCATCCCTACCTTAAATACTTTCTTACTCTATCCATTTAAATAAAATACATCAATACATTGTTCCTAACCCACCCCCCACACCTCTCCCCACGTAAAAAATAAATAATTGTTATCATCTCGTAGAGTCTCTTAAGTCTGACTTTCCTTGATAACAAACCCACGTATGGTACCACTACTTCTAAACACCTAAATCATTACTGGGAAGCATTTAAATAGCAAACTGCATTATTTATCATATTTTGCCCGTATTATTTGAAATAAATCTATTAAATTTGAAACACTTATCAACCTATGCAATGTTATCACATATATTCAAAAGTAAAATGTATTAAGTAATTAGTTCTTATCTTCTCGATTCACAAATATTTTCTTAGAAGCTTGAAAAAATATCGACCCAATTAAATTTGATGTTATGATATTTGTAAATGTTGTGTGGTTTGTGAGTTTTACCTTCCATCCCAAAGGCCTAAGTTCAATACCCTTCGAGAGGTTTACATACATATATATTTTTTACATTCATTACTCTTTCCAGATTGTGGCCTTTGTCACTTTTTTTATTCAAGTCATATATTTTTTTCCATTACGAAGCTCTCTAGGCCTATCATAGCTTCATATCCCCTAAAATCTAACTCAAGACTAGGACAGCCACAACATCCAGTCTACAGCCGTTAATTTATTAATGAGAAAGAGTAAACCCACATTTCACCAATGATACATATTTCGGACAATACGGGAATCAAACCTGGGACCCTTTGCTCAGTAGGCAAACACGCTATCGACTGAGCTATGGTATTGGATGGTTTCACATCATTTGAGGTAAATAGTATAGCATTAACTTGAAATTCACCTTTCTAATACTTTATTTTTAGAATGAATTACTTAATTACTTCTGGCATAAGGAGCTCAAAAGTGTATTGCCGCACTTTCAAAGGTACGCCACCTCTCCTTATCTTTTCGTAGACCTATATTCTGAACAATTAGTGATACGTGGTGATTAAAAAAGAATACATCTTTATTTTGAACTAGTTCTCTCCAGTCCACCTCATTACACCCTATTTCTTTCAGGTCCATTCTAATACTATCCTTCCATTTGCATCTATGTTGTACCACATTCCTTAACAGCAGGCCAGAGGCTCACAACTTATTGACCAAGTAATAGAATGGATTAACTACATGACTGTATTATTTTCTTAATTAACACTCTAATCTCATTATTGCTAGTTAATATTGTTACTAAATATTTAAACTCATCAACCCTGTCAAATTATTTGTTGTTCGCAACAGTCTCTAGACAATCGTCCGTCCTCAATTCGTGCCTCTAAAATATACAAAACATTGTAATGTTTTAATATATTCTTATATTCTATAATATAATATATTTTTAGCACCGCATCTTACTACCTGTTCAGGTTATACGCATATATACTAATTACGCTTATGTGTTAGGGATGAGGAAGGATGATTTTCGAGAAAGTGTACCAGCATTTACGTTGAGGAAGAGTAGAAAACCCACTCTCAGTGCACCCGATCGGGATTTGAACACCGATCTTCCTGTCATCGGCAGTATAGTCTAATATGAGGCTGACTCTTTAGATCATGCGACCACTGAAGCAGGTTTGAGTTTAGTTTAATTTTCTACACCAAACAATTTTAAAGATCCTTTATGATTTGCCATGGACATCGTGGAATTTTAATAACTAGACTTTTTCTCTTCATTTGTAAAAAATAAAAGTTAAAATAATACTATGCTCGTGAAAGTTATTCAAGAACTCTGGTCATTACCATAGGTCTAAAAGTAAAACAAACAAAATTTTTTTAGAAATATTTTATGTTATTTTTGGACAAAAAGAATTTCCGCTATAAAAACTGCAAAATTATACGTTCTCTACCATCACACTTCTAAGAGGGACCGTTTAGTTAGCAATTAGCAAATAGAGTTTAAGAATAAATTTTCTCGCATTTACGTCGACGGAAAGTGAGAAATAATTCAATATAAACCATCCTCAGAAAATCCAACCAAAATTTGAATCCCAACCTCCATGTCTGCAGATAACAAGAGGTCTATGCACACACCAGTACGGGTACTAAGGAAATGTTTACAATAATACTTGCCTCATCTTTTTGAGTATATGTGGACTGGGAACTGTTTTTGACCTCAGGCTACCACCAATATCGCCCCCCCCTCATCCCCCAAAGTTAATTGAGCACTGCTACCTTACAGTATGATTTACCTTCCAAGGTATATTGATCCCAGCCCAATATAACCTAAACTAATACTATATATTCCAATCTAACCTGACCTTGTTCTGATCCCAATAAGAATTAATTTCAACCCACTTCAGGGGTCACATAGTCCAAGGCGCTACTATCACAGTAGACTAGACTGCCGATGACGAACAGGTAGATGTTAGAATCTCATTCGGGTGTACTAAGGGTGGTTTTCCCAAAAATTGTTTTCCGCTCTTATTTTATGCAAACATGGGTACACTTCCTCTAAATATAGCCTGATTAATCCCTAAAACCATCATCGTAATTAGTACAAAATCGTATAACCTGAATAGGTGTTAAGACATAGTTCTAAAAAAATAACCTTATTTACGGATAAGCTAATGTTTAGGGGATGGCTTTGACTTAACTGTAGTCTGCTGGTGATTTATTGTATTAATTCCTAATTAACATTATGCTATTAAGTGCCCGATCCACCTGTTTACAATTTCTTCTGGTCGTTCTGATGATGTCCAATCCATCAGCTTACAATTCCTTCTAGTCGAATCGACGGAGAAGTGCTCAATCAATCCACCACTATCCATCTTGTTTTACACTAATAACATTATATAAAGGATTAATTATATGAATTTAGGTGACCTTGTGGTCTAGGGGTCAGGAGTCACACTTCTTTGCTGGCGTCCGTGGTTCAATCCTCGGTCCCGGCAAAGATTGATCTGATTACCAAACCCTTCCTTCACCTCTGACAAGACATCTTGTGAATGTGAGGAATGCCAGGTCTCCACCGTGGTTCGGATTCCACGTTAAACTGTAGGTCCTTCATTTCATCTCACATTCACCCTACCATTACACATTAGTGTGAGTGCGTATAGCCCGAACGGGTAATAAGACACGGTGATAATAATAATAATAATAATAATATATGAATTTAATAATATTCGTTGACTTATTTCTATTCTTGGGACAGTCTTTAAATTAGGTGAGGGTTTTTAAGAGGTAGAGGGATCCAATATTTGTTTACCTTTTCTTACGAGGGAGGAGGGAGGTTCATAATAATTCTTAGGTTTTATACCAATATTTATGGTAAGACAAAATCTAAAAATATATATATATTTTCACTTAAATTTCATTTCCTTATGATGTGTTACACACAAATCTACTGAAATTAAAGTATTATAAAATTTCATATCACTCGTTTTATTACTAATCCAAATGTATAAAAAATAACCAAATGATTGCAATAATCCAAGTTACTAAATTGTAAAAAAAATTACGTAAGATAGAAGGGGGTGGATTACCAGCTTTTTTGTGGGGGGAGAAGGGGTTAATAGCTATTTAAAAAAAAAGCCTTACGTAATTAAAAGACAACCACCTTTCACCATATCATGTCTGTAAACCTAACTAAGCCACGCTAGTTTTTAAATAAATGTAATGTTCATATTGTTTTCCTGTTATTAATGTATTTTATCTAATTAAAAAGGAGAGTTGTTCTGGGTGTAATCAATCAGTGGGGTGGTGAAGGAGTTTCGACTAAGAGAGAAACGAATGACATATTGAGTGACACACCGTCCCAACAGACAGGTACACAGCCAATATTAATGAAATATTTCCCCCGGTGCCGCCGTTGCTGTTATTACAACAACTGCTAACGAAAAAATAATGTATTTTCAGAGAGAGAAACTTTCATCGTCAGTGTTGCTAATAACACTAATGAGATAATCAACAACGATTGATTAATCTTCACCCGAGTTTTTTTGCCCTTCATTTTGTGTGTGTGTATGTGTATGTGTGTGTGCTGGTAGCGTCCCGATCAAATCACGTGGTTTACTTACGCACAAACTTTGTCAGATATGATGTGTCAGTTACAGGTAGTACCAACTTTAGCCACACGATCTTCCTATTTTTGTTATAATATATAATAAATATAGTTATTTAAATTGTTTTTTTAAATAATTATTTTAAATAAAAGCATAGAAATAGAGAAATTCGATAGTACATTGAGAATGAAATACAAACTATTTTAAAGTGTAAGTTTGATTATTTTTACTCTCTCTCTCTCTCTCTCTCTCTCAACATCTAGAAAAGATAAGTGTTGTGATCATAAAAAAAAATTGAACTAGATATTTTGATAAATGTTGACGTTTCATGACCTTCTGAAACAAAATAAAAGTGGTTTTTGCAATTCCGTTTGCCTGTCTGTCTGTATTTCGAGCTAGAGCTGAAACTATCTTAACCATCTGGTTTAATATTGAAACCTAGGGTTTTCATAAGGTCTTCCCGAGGAGTTTTTGGAATTAGATATCTAATACTAAATTTAAGGGTAGTTTAATGAAGGGAAAAAAAAAATTCTAAATTTACTATAATGATTTGATTAATTTAAATATCTAGACTCTGTGTATATTTATAAACAAGATGGCTATTTTCATTTTCTCTTGAGAATGCATTTTAGGGTATTTTACATGGGGAAAATGTTTCAATTTTGATCGTTTCTCACCAATTATTTGAAATATAAAATAACTTATAATTGTAATGTTTTAATACCCTTGAAACTAAAAAATATTTTATTTGAAATACAAGCAAGTATATTTACTATTTAATTAAGGTCTTTGAAAATGAATTTATTTATTGTGCTCTTTTGTGGATAAATATTTTTCTTTTTTTCTCAATTTTTCTGTAACGGTGTTCCTATTTCCTAATGCCATAGAGTAAGTAAGTAACCGTGTATATTATTTTAATTTTGATATTTGATGTAATATTTATAAAACAATGTATATAAATATTGTTTAGTTTCAATAATATTACGAATATTTAGTAAATTTCTATTTTAAGATAAAAGAGGGAGAAATTCTATGCGACGCGCAGCAGTATTTATTTTATTCTTCCTCGCCGTTCAAGCTATATGCAAAGGTTATAATTATGCAAGTTAATTATGTACCCGACACCTTAGCTCAATTGGTAGCATATCTGTCGATTGGACTAAAGGTTCAGGGCTCGATTCCCAGTATGGCTTAAAAATTCATCAATGGTGAAATGTGATGAACGGATGACCGGTGACTGGATGTTCTGCCTGTCATAATATTAAGTTAGATTATAAGGAATATGACAGGCCTAGCAATCCAGCAGTGGGATATATGACTTGAATAAAAAAAAAACTGATACAGGCTGGAAACAGTAATGGCTGTAAAATAAAAGTTAATAAGGTATGAAGAAGGTTGAGTTAAGAGAAAATGTACCGGAATTCTCGTAGAAAAATTATAGAAAATTATTTTAAGTTAAACCATCCTTAGTGAGCCTATCAGTGATTTTAACCTCAAACTTATCGTCACTGGTGAACCATAGCCGATGAGTTAAACGTCTTAGTTTGAACTTCCAAAGATGTGGGTAGAAGTCAGTGGGGTATAAGATAACATCTCATATAATTATATGTATTAATAATATACATGTACACAGTTTTCACTTGAGCAACAGGTTATTATAAGACGTAATATATTATAAACTAGATTGTGTACCCCGTGTATCCGTTCTTAGTATGGAGAATATATAAAGTAGTTTTATTATTTATAGGTTATAAAATAAACCACAGAGAATTGTAACCAAATATTAAATATTTTTAAATAGTAATCTTTTATTTTTTTGAACTTTAATACAAAATGCAGATGTAGACTGACTCACATACAACGTTAACATATAAATAAAATACGAACATGTTTTAAGAGTTGACATTTCTTTTGAAGATTAATTTATAACTGCTTTATATACAATTATTAATAATTGGTTGTTAAAAGGTTGTAACTAAATCCAATCAAAAGTATTTTACAATTTTTTTACCTTATTCATCCCATTTAATCGTTTTACTCCGTTTACCCTTTTTTACCTATTTTAAAATATTTTTCTAAAGAAATAAAATGTTTGCACCATTTTCCCTTTTGCCCTCTTCACCCCATTTAATATTTTATTCCGTTAATCTTTTACCTGATTTTCCCTTTCTACCACTTTGCTTTTGCTTGGATTTTTAATCATTTTACCTTATTTATTTATTTTACCCTTTTAAGCTTTATACCATTTTTATATTTTTACTACTGTCGCTTAATTGAAACATTTTTCCCGTATTGCCCTCTTTTATTAGATTCACATTTTACCCTTTTTAAACTAAGCTCTTTATACATAACACAATTTTTCTCCCTTTCCCCTCTATATCAGCCCCCCTTTTTACGCTTTTTACTACGTTAAATTTGACCCTATTTACCCCTTTTGCAGCTTTTAAACTTTTTAACATGTTTACCCCCTTTGTCCTTTTTTATTTTTTATTTACTTCTTGCGCTTTTTTACAATTTTCCTCAATTGTGCCCTTTTTTCCATATTTATTATTTTGGTTAGCTATGCACATTTTTAAATTTTTTCCCCTTTTGGTCTTATTGTCCTTTTTAATAGATTTATTTTTTACTATATTTTTCCTCATTTATATCCATTTACCCCTTTAACCTCTTTTTATATTAATCGCCAAGCTTAGTCTTAGAGAAATATTTTAGTTTAAAAAGGGCGAAAACGTTCAAAAAGTTATAAAAGGGGTGTAAGATATATAAGGCGTAGGTTATAAAGGATGTTGGGTAGACAGGTTAGAGAGTAAAAAGTGTAAAGGGTAAATAGGTCTTCAGGTAAAATAAATTTATTAGAAATAATCAAAACAATTAACATTTAAATTTAATATATTGTCATGGTGACATAAGAAGAGTTAGTTTGTTTGTTATAGACACCAAACCCTTCTTATTTAATATCCATGGTAACCAAACTTCCTTAACCACCAAAATATTACACATTATTACACATAGTAAGAAATAAAGTAGTAAAGCTTTCTCGTGACATAAATATATTTTCTGCTTTTATTTAATTAAATCAATCATAGTTAGAATTTCAAAATTCTGGCCTTGAGGGGCAAATAGTTGTGCACAAGAGCTACTATTTTTTAAATTTCAAAACGCTGCGTCCAGTAGACATCGCGCAACGCCTGTGACAGGCACAAGATTCTTCATTCTATTAATATAGATGAAACAAACGTATTAGGCCATAGTCAAAATTAATGATTCAGTCAGTAACTGTATAAAATTATTGCTCTGTGGCTCTGTGGTATGTTTTAAATAAAATGTCGTTTCATTAATCCAATTATTCTTTATGGGAGTTTGTCATATCTATTAATATCAAAGTTTAGATTTATAAAAATGCAACCTTTATTATCGTTTACAAGAGAAGTGTTTAGCTATCAGATAATAATAAATAAATATTTTAATAACATAATAATATTAATCCATTTCAAATCATTCCGGCTGGTGGGTGACATATTTGGAACTGTCTGTTCGATGTAATATTTTTTGTACATGAATGATAGGTACACAAGTATTTCTTTAAGGTGAGGGTGTAGGGTACACCCGTTAAGGGCAGTATTTTTGAAATCTTTCTATAAAAACTCGATTTTAGTCAAAATAAATCAAATTATTCTCTATAGAATGCTTAAGTTAAATTGTCTTTACATGTTTACCTCAACAGTTGGTGAATATTTGTCAAGGATGTCCTGACACATTTTTATCTTCATTTAAAAATGTTCTCATCTAATACTACTATGCTCATAACAGATATTCAGCGAGCGTTCATATAACCATATGAAGAAAATTAAACTCTTATGTTTCTAGTCGAAACACTTTTTTTTATCTTGGCCAAAAATGGTTTTGCTATAGATAATACAAGCATACTGTTTTTAGCTAATGTTCTCTACACTACAACATTAAGTCACTATAGTAATATATTTTTATCATCTATGATTTTATTTTAATTCAACGCGAATAGTGAATTTTCTGTTAAATTGACTATAATCTTAGCTTGAAACATGCTACTTTGACATTTTTTTGGAAGGTTTTTAAGTTATCGCATGTTTTATTTTATAAAGCTTTGCGCACTCTTCTTAAATAGACTAGAAAACTAAGTTATCAAAAGCCAAAAAGTAGGAAAATTAAGTTTTCGGATATTTTTTTTATATATATGTATATATACATACATATATATGTATATATATATGTATGTATATACATATACATATATATATTTCTCATAACGCCACTCTTTTATTTCGCTAAAATGTATCAGCTTACAAAATAACAAAATTGTTTAACTATTCTATATTTTTCAGAAAGTTTTATTTCATTCAAGAAATAAATACTTCTAGACATTGTTTCTTTACATCCGAAACTGTCTACTTAAATTGATGACAATAAATATGAAATCAGCTTAAATTATATATCAAACGTGCCTTGCTAAATCTGCAGAGAATGGTAGACTATTTTTTATGCCTTTTATACTTTGGTTGAGATTCATTTGTTTATGTGTGAGTCGGCCGCAGACGTAGTCCTTAGTCTAGAACTGTTTTTTACCCAAATTAGGCTGATTCTGTTGCATATCACGGTGACACTGAAATCCGGCTTGAAATGAATCTATGCTTTTTCTATGATTAAAATCGTGTTATATTCCATTCACGGTAGGAATTACTCTCTGAAAGGTCTTTTTTTTCCTACCAATATCCTACTATATAGTAGATTTATGGTAGGGAAAAAGGCCTTTCAGAAGTCAATTCCTACCGTGAATGGATTATACAGTTTAATATTTTCGGGTTTTAAATTATTAAAATGGCTGGCAAAAATGTTTACTAAGCAAAAGATTTATCAAAATATATATAAAAACAAAAAATTACTTCAGGAAAATTTGAATATTTAGCTTAGAGATTTCAGTTTATGTATTTTGAAAAAGGGATAATGAACTCGGACCAGTGTCGCATCCATAAATCTACTTTGGGAGTTCAAACAATTAAGTTTGTATCCAGACTTATATTTCGGGGGAGAGGAGTGAAGGGAGGGGGTGTTTAGAAAAATAAGGATATATTTAAAGAGATTTGCCCTCTAAACCAAAGAAGAACCCTCGGACTTTCTCCAATAAAAAGTAGAAAATGTTGCTGCACATAGAAGCTGTACGGAGGGCCCTTTCCTTAGAAAGATTTTGAAATGTAGATGCTCTAGAAGCTAATTGGAGTGGTCTTCAATTGACAAATTGTTGAAATTAGTTGTCTATTAGAATAAGCATTGTAGAATAAATTCATTCAACTCATCTTCAGTGCTCGATTTTTTAGTTCATCTTGATGTATTTTAGGTTTGTATTTGAATAATTTTGATCTTTGGGGAAGGGGAAATACCCCTTTGGGACCCCCCGCCCCCCTCTTGGTGTAACACTGGATTGGACTGTGTTAGTTTCAACTCTTACAAACCATTGTGCTCCAGCTTCCGGGTGAGTTTTGATGGAAGGCATATTCAATAACCAAAGGGAAAGAGATACAAAAAGACTTGTGGGTGTAAGAATTCTTGAAGGCCAAACACATCCGCCACAACTCATTGACGAGATGAATGAATATATAAATCAATTTGTGTAGAACGTATCACCTTTGCGGAAATAGGTTTGCGTTAAAAAAAAGTTAAATCGAGTGGAAGAAAGAGAGAGGTTCTCTTCATTCTTATTAGCCTTTAGCTTTCTCTATCATCATATATTAAAAGTTGAAACCACTGTAATAGATTTTTCATATTTTATGAATGTCCTTGATTTTGTTTTACTATTGTATGTGCAGTCTTTAATATTCTAGAAATTGTTATATTTTCACTGAATACACATTTTTGCGAGCCGTAATAATCGTGTAAAACGCGAACGATATTAAAATTCAATACCAACGTATTCACAGAAAAAGCGTAGATTTATTCTGAGCCCTATATCGGTGTCGCATAGATGTTAAATAGAAATCACCAAATTGATATCCAAACAAGACTTGACTAAGGATTACGTTGGTGGTCGATTGATGATGTAAACATATTACAGATGAACCAAGCGAACTCAAAAAGAATACAAAACGTATTTACCCT
Organism: Timema shepardi; assembly: GCA_902151425.1. Classification (NCBI taxonomy): domain Eukaryota; kingdom Metazoa; phylum Arthropoda; class Insecta; order Phasmatodea; family Timematidae; genus Timema; species Timema shepardi. Next base: position 79,951 of record CABFVX010001359.1, on the reverse strand, counting down.
TCCCTAATGATTGGGTGAGGTAAGTTTGTTAGTAAAAGTCTATATTATATCTATTTTCATCAACCTAAGTAGACAGCCTCGGATATAAAGAACAAGTGGTTTAAAAGTAGTATTTTTCGAAATTAAAAATATATCCCCTCTAGGAACTTCGGGTAAGTAGTCTGTAGTGTTATCAATTATACATCTATATTTTAGTCAGAATTAAAAGGTGATGTTTCACAGAAAAGTACTTTGGTTATTAAAAAACACTTTTTAGATTTTTCATTTCAAAATAATTTTATTTTGTCTGTTTCAATAGATTTCGCAAAGTATGACAAAATTAGATAAGAGCCAAATAGAAATTTAAAAACTTTTCAAAATGGCAATATTTTAAATAAAAATCCTGCAATAAATTTTCAGAAAACACATCACTAACTTTGAATTTTTTTTAAATTCGTAAATAATGTAAATACATTGTTAGTCCATATTGATTTGTATAATTACATGACCACTTAAATTGTATTTACAGTAAATAACATTATTTCATCGACTACATGTGTGAACCTCTGTACTATATGATTTAAAATAGATTCGTAATACTATTAATAAAGTATTTTAACTCGTTAGTTGTCGATAGTGGCAAGATAAAAGGCGTCACTCCCGCAGTAGATTGGATTGCACGTGACGGGGAGCGTGGGGTTCGAAACTTGGTCAAGGGGAACTTGGTCTTCTTTTTTACATACATGATTTCTTACTCTACCTCCACGTAAATTCGTGTACCTTTCTTATGATTCTTAGGGCGGTGTCACCCTATGCTTTTTTTGTGGGGTGCGGTTTGATGGGATGATCCCTTACTGTCACACTATCCTTCCAAAACGGATAGCAGATGTAAAAACAACCTCAGTCTTGCTTGGTGCGGTATGCTGTTGGGACGTGGTGTCATGCTCACTACAAAGATTATGTGCATAGCTGATGCTGAGGGGCTATTTTTAAGATATTTATGGTTTATAGTATTTTTAATAAAAGTTCTTATCATAACGTAAGTCAGTTGTGATTACATCAATTTTAAATTTCTCCTGGTGACAGTTCATACGCATATATAACCTTTAGGGTCAAATCTGATAAGATCATTTTTACTTTTGGATAATGACTGCATCCACATTGAAAACCAAGTTTGGGGAAGTCCCTACTTGTGTGGAAAGGATGTTACCGCATCAACCCAATCGTGGCCTGACTCTCATATAAGTTTATTTAAAATATTTAATAATTACAAATTACTTTTCATGAAAAATAAGTACTTGACAATTTTAAGAGTGAGTTTGTTTCCTATCGCTGAGATGGTTTAGGTCAGGTTATGTTTTTATAACAGACAGAGAAAGGCCATTTTAAACTACCAGTCACTTTATATAATTTAGATTATCATCATTGTTGAGAAAATACTTTTATACAAAGATCAAAATAAATTCTATTCCTTCATTGCTTAAACAGAATATTCATTTTTTTACAACTTATCAAAACCTCTGTAAGTCGGAGGAAGTGTGAACAATCGGTTCACAGATATTACCATGCTGCGGCCCGACACTATACCTCAGTCGGTAGTACTTCTGCCTACTGATTTAAGTGTGTCCCGGTTTCGATACCTGACATGGTCAAAAAACGTATCGTTGGTGAAAAGTGGATTCACCCTTTCACAGTGATAAATTAACGGCTAAGGCCTGGATGTTGAATATGTTCTAGATTTAAGATTAGCATGATAAGTACATAGGCGTATAACCTGAACAGGTAGTAAGACGTGGTGCTAAAAAAAAAACCTATGTTGCTGCTCCTCATATCACCTGAAATCTCTTCGCACCTCACAAGTGACGGTGAGGCACGCCTCACAGTTTGGGAAACCATATACTAGACATTATGCTTTTGTTTATGTGTGGTTGACGTTCTGTATGCAATTACGTAGCAGGGGGGAGGGGGGCTTACTAGGAGTAGGACCCCACCGCTGACTCAGTTCACAGGCCTAAGCCCCCTTCCAAATTCTGCCAGCCTGCTAGGTTACATTTACTTAAGCATGTTTTTAAATCATTTTGAACTTTTCCTTTGTTCTTTGTGTGTTTTAGTTTGAATAAATATATATATATATAGTTCATTTTTTAAGGTATTACGGCTTGAAAATATTCTATAGCCTAGACTGGGAGGCACAAAAACTCTCCTTCACAAACGCACAGTGTGACAGTCAGCATTTAACTGCATGTGTTATCGTTCGCTTCTGGTTGTCCCTTCATCCCTTTCTGCCGCAGCATGCTGCGGTGAATCCCGTTGGCTCCGGTTCGACGGAATAGTCTGTTAGCTCTCATTTAAAACAATGTGTTGTCGCCTTCCCTCACAAACGGACCGGTTTCAACGCTCCCAATAAAACGCACAGTGTGACACCAGCCTAAACTTATTCATCTATACCCTATCATTGTGAACATATGGATTAAAGATGCATGCACAAAAAACACAACTAATATCACCTCTAACTCTCTTTACCTCAACCAGAAGCGGAGACCGAATAAAACGCGTGCGATAGTGCTTAGGTTTGCTTGTCTTAACGGTTGGTCTTTGAATTCGTTTGGAAAAAAGTTTGGTTTAGAATTGGAGGAGTGTTGATGAGGGGTGACGGGGGAGTTTTACGCCGAACACCCAAAAACATAGAAAGGAAGTCTACTTTCCAAGCATGGTCCCAACAAAGCTTACCAGACAAGAGCGGTGAAACGTTTTCCGGCCCACGAGGGAATGGGTAGAAGAGTCTAAGAGTATATAAGAGGTTGAGAATAGCTTGTAAGCTTTAGATAACTCTTAACTACCCTTAAAAATGACATACTATAAACATGATCGTCAGTGTTTACAAAAATAAAAATGTGTATTTAAAAAAATATATATTGAGATTGAAATGACAGAGAAGTTCATCAAATGTGAAAGGTTTTTTTTTATCTTTCATCTGTTGTTACTTCATTCTTCTTTACAATGTTTAATAATTAGGTACGTGGCCTAGGTTGCTAGTCTTGTATGATTTGGTTTCCTGTTGACCAGGAGGTTAGGGCTACAAGCGTGGCTGGGCATGCTGTGGTGTTTATATCACTAAATAGTTTCCCTTTCTCCCTTCATATAGATGCTGGTACATTTTCCTTATTATTATACATGCCTCATCTTTATTACTGTTAATATAAATATCGATGTGCGGTGGAAATTGTAAGCAACTTATTTTCCCCTCTTTAAGTTGGTGACTATAAAACTGTGATATCCCCCAGGCTCAGAGTACATAGATATCTTTTTTTGGAGGTCACAAAGATGGTGGACGACATGTGGGCAGTTGTCCGGCAAAGAGATAGAAAGAGAGATAGTGAAACTCTTGGAACACTGTTTGAACAACCTGTCTACCATTGATTACAATTCAAATAAGACTACGAATGGCAAATAGGCAAGATACGTTAAGACCTTGCCCAGTGGAATTTTGAAAATAAACTGTACTGGACTAAGGGAGCACATCCGTTTTAAGATCTAGGTAGTTGGTTGGTGTCTAACCTACTAATATTGGGTTCTTGGGTTATTAAATCAGATTATAATTACAATTATATAATCATATATAGTACTATCGTTTTCCAACAGTTTCACTCACAATAAACAATACATCAACACATTAGATAATCTCAAATGGTGGAAAAGAATGAAACTTAGTCGAGAGCGGTGAAGAAACATCATTTCACGTGCTATCTTATGTACCCGTAATACCAGCCGTGATTAATGGTTAATGCTTACACCTCGTTTTTTCAAGACTGCTCCGTTCACTGATAAGTAAGCGTGATGGTATATAGCTACCCCGTATGATTAAAAATAAAGAGTACTATAGAAGAACTCCCGTCTCCGATGAGCACTTTTTGAGTTTACTATCAACAAACAGAGATAAAATCGAGTGCATAGACAGATTTAGAATGTTGTATTTTGTGGATTAACTATCTAATAAAGTAAAATCAACATAATGGAGTTTTCAATTAAATAATTTTCCCCTCCCCAATATGATAATTATTTTAACGGCCAGAATAGTATTAAAAGAACATAACAATTGTTTCTTTGCAAAACAAAGTGTGATTAAACAATATTTTAAGTGATGCTACGATCACTCATTAGAATATTTATTGGCCACGTATTAACTAAAATACATCCCCTTGGTTGGAGCTTATTTGTGTTTGATTAAACTAGGAGTAAAGGAGTGAGAATATTTCACAGCCTCGCAGGTACAGTTTTAACAAACTCTGCTCTCCCTGCCAACACTCCACGACATGACACTTGCAAGTGTGTAAAAGATATCCCGGATAAATAGTAGAAAGCGTCTTCAAAGTGGAAGTATCTTTATGGCACGCACTTGATGTTTTCATATTTAATTCGATAGAGAAACTTTCATTAAAATAATTATGGTAAAAATCATGAAAAAAACAACGAAGCAGTTATTATGAAAAAGACAAAGCGCATTCACACGATTATTATGCCCATTCTTTATTTTGGGGATGGCTAGGCCTAAAGCAAATATATCAATATTTCAAAAAATGTGTTTGTATATTTTTAAATAATAAGCTCAGTGTATGTATTTTAAACTAAACCATTATTGTAATTTATTTGAATAATTGTTTCAGCTACTAAACAAATTATTTAAAACCACTTCTATCAACGAAAAAAACTCAAAACAAATATATTTATTTTGTTTTAAAAACGGGGAAATAAATGTCTGATATGTCAATCAATATAAGGACACCAACAGTGGTTTATTGGTCAGAGCTTCTGGCCACAGAAAAAAAATGTAGCAGCTTCATTCGAGAAAAATGCTGAAGGGTTCGTTGTGCTGACCACATGACACCCTCTATCCTCAAATGCTAGCACTATAATCGCTAACAGCGGTGGCCTCTTGGCCGATATAGAGCAATCATGGTCTCACGTCATGGAGTTTTTTTAATAATTAATTTAAAACGGCTTGTGTAGCTGCTGATCACGCAGATATCACTGAAAGTTATTACCTGTTCTACTACCAAATCACGTACAAGTTTCACTGCTAGTTTGTTTTGGCAATAGTTGCCATGATAGTGGGTTGCTCACGCGGTAATAGTTAGTTTGTACTCAAACATTTCTCGTGTGTACTGAGAGTCAATAGTAAAACCTTGTCGTCTTCTTGTTTCAGTTCCTCCAGAGCAGCCGGCCATTTTCGACCGCTGGGGTCGTCAGCTCAACAGCACCGTAGGGCCCCATGACGAAGGAGATGACGTCATGCTGACATGTCGCGTCATTGGAGGTGAGCTAGTCCCACCAAGAAAGGGGATAAGGGAGGGGGAAAGGGGTTGTTACCAAATCTTGATGGAACTGTACACGTAAATTGTGCCTTCCCATTCAGCATCAAACCTTTATTGTAAAGCCATCAAAATATAATATTATTCAACCATTTTACTGTGTATGTGATTAGTCAAATGGCGTGGTCAAGGAAAAAGTATATCAGTTTAATAGTATCGTCATGTCAAGCACTGATTATCTTCGATAAAGCCCACAAGGTGTCTCTACTTATGAGGTTTAAAATATAACATGAATATAACTCTGAACACATCAATTGTATGGTAAAGCGAGATAGGCGAAAAAAGGTGTACGGTGAAGATAATTTTCGATGCCAAATGTATATTTAAATGTAATTGGCTAGTTAAATAGTGTTATCATAGCATTTCATGATTTTTTTCATTTATTTGTTGAATTTAACGTTCAACTTCTGAATCGGTTAATCACATCAGATGTGCTATAGCTTATAAACACACTTTAATCTAGAACAGATACAACACTAAAACCCTTGCCGTTAATTCATCACTATTTATGAGGTGGACCCACATTCCAACAATGATTAATTTTTCGGCCATGCCAGGAAACGAGATCGGGACCCTGGCTTAGTAAAGAGACGTGCTACCATCTGAGATATGGTTTCGGACTCATAACCTGTTAATATTGCACCTGTGGAATGTTTTAGTCCCATTCATACCCCATTTTATCCATCATACATAAGCTCTGCGCTACAAAACTAGCATGGAAATGTGTGTTCGTTTACACCCGTTCAATTATTTTTTTACTGAGAGGTGAAAACCATTCACAAGAACAGTTTTATCAAGTTTTGACTGTGAAATATATACTATTAACTATGCTTTATTCATGAACATAAACCCAGCATAAGACCCGCCTCGGTGGCTGCATAGTTTAACACGTGACTCTCGCAGTACACCAGACTGTCATTCACGGGGAGATCGAGGTTCGAATCTCGGTTGGGTGAAATGAGGGTTTTCCTAAAATGGTTTTCCATTCTACCTTCACGCAAATGCAAGTACACTTTCTTTAAATATAGCCTTAATAATTCCTAGATACATCAGAGTAATTTGTACATACGTATAAAATCCGATCGGTGAGTAAGAATAAGTGCTAAAAAACATAAGTTTTCTTAGTGATCAATAAAAAAAATAAAAAAATAAAGTGTATACACAATTCCAATATCTTTACATATCCTTGTATTACTATAAGTTCCGGTGTTACTCACTTTTTTTCGGTGATCACGTTGTGACTTTGAAAGCTTTCATTTGGCGTATTGCTTGTATGGAAGTCAGAATTTGTTGTGTTAATTGCGAAACTTTCGAGAAAAGAATGGTTCCTTTTTCTCCCAAGTTAGGGCGATGTTAGCACTTGAAGATAAGTTCGCACCATGTAGTTTATGCTGTTTCTATTAGTATTATCAGTGACCTGGTGATCTAGAGGTAAGGTGTCGGACTTCTATGCTGGGATCAATGGTTCAAACCTCGATCCCAGCATAGATTTATTTTATTACCAAACCCTTCCTTCACCTCTGACAAAACGTGTATTAATCACAACTTGTGAATGTGGGGAATGCAAGGCCTGCACCGTGGTTCGGATCCCACGTTAAACTGTAGGTCCTACATTTCATCTCACAAATCACCTTACCATTACACATGAGTGTAAAAGCGTATAACCCGAACGGATAGTAAGACGCGGTGCTAATAATAATAATAATAATAATAATAATAATAATAATACACCTGTAAAAATGTGCTTGTATCATTCAATTGTGTTCAAAGATTCGGCGTACAGTGCCGGGAGAGCAAAGATGTTTAAGCATGCGTATACAACAGGCTTCATAGGAGTTAGGTGCGTGACATTGCACATGATTGTAATATCGGAAAACACTTGCTGTTATGTACTACCGTTAATAATGACCCTCAGAACGTATTCCCATTTCTAGATGGACTGGTGTGTTGTTTGCTTCTAATTTCTACTAATTCCGCTGCCATACTCCAAGATGTTAAGCTGTGCATTGCCGCATTCCTGGCTTCTATGCAACCTGTTGTAAACGTGTGCTTGCACAGCTTTGCTCTCACAGGGATGTGCGCTGAAACTTAGCATAGTTTGATGGATGTAGGGCTTCCTCCACCTCTGACAAGGCATCTTGTGAATGTGGGTGAATGCCAGGCCTCCACCGTGGTTCGGATTCCACGTTAAACTGTAGGTCCTCCATTTCATCTCACAATCACCCTACCATTACACACGTAAGTGCGTATAACCCGAACGGGTAGTGGTGATGATAATAATAATAATAATAATAATAATAATAAAAATGGCTCTAGGGATGTAGAGATTTTGTATTACTTTTGGTCCAAGCAAACTATATGTGCATTTTGGGCGTCCGAACATTCTGTATATATTCAATATTGATATTGTACATATTGAAAACTTAAAACATGTTTCTAACAGAGGCATATTTGTTTTGGCTGCTCATATATTTTGTTGTGACATAGATTTTGATTAAGGTTTTTAATTTATACTAGCTACTTGTTTATTTTAGATCGTAAATATTTTTGTTAATATATTTTGGCCCTGAAAATTAGATTTACACACTTGTTATTTCACTTGGTTCAAAAAGACTCGTAGTCATTAACCTGCTAAAATTAAAACTGTTTCAAAAATCATATTTAGGCCCTAGAAGTTATTGGACACAAGGAACTTGAAATTCGTACAGTTGTGGTTACATGGTCTAAGTCATCAGTCCCTCAATAGGTTTGAATGTCGGTGATGGGGAGGTTGAGGTTCGAATCTCAGCCTTATGATTTTCATCATCTACCCCCACTAATGAGGATGCATCTTCTTCCAAGCTTCCTTTTAAATCTCTTTCACTTAGAGTAGGTCGTTAATATAGTATGTGATTTTTTAACTAGGCTACGTATTACTTCTCATCTAGAATAAACATTTTACTTAAGCTAGTGGAGTAGAGATTAGTTAAGGTATAACCTATGGGTAATGTACCCACATTTTATAGGAGGGAGGGTAAGATAATTTTAGGAAATAAGTATCCACATTACTTCAGTTCTAGATTCAATATCCAACTTGCCCATCAGCGTTAAACCAGACTATATAAATTGGACAACTAATCCTAGTGCTCACCTATGCAGCAAATTCGTCAGTAGCTCTAGAACTCTGGGAATAAAACTTAATTGAATATTTTTTGTGTCAGGGGCTGTCAAGTAGAGAAAGTTAGAGAAAGGACCTTTTAAATAAAGACAAACATATTTTTTTTTTGCTAAAATTGAAAAAGAAATAATTTTATTAGTGTTATTATATATATATATATATATATATATATATTAATATCTATCTACCCACTTGGGCGACCACATGGTCTAAGGCGCTACTTTCACAATACACTAGATTGCCGATGGCGGGAAGATTGTGGTTCAATTCCGGTCGGGTATACTTAGAGTGGTCTCTTATAAATGATTTCCCACTCTTTCCTTCCGCAAATGCCGTTAAACTTCTTATAAATTCAACTTTCCTCATCCTTAGCTCATTAGTGTAGTTATTATATAAACGCTTAACCCGACCAGATAGTAAGATGTGGTGTTAAAAATCTATAAAAAGTTAGACAGCTGCAGATTAGTTAGTTTGACGTATGAATACATGAGAGTGGATCAAGTAGCTTTTATAGCAGTCATGTTGTTGGGCCCCCTCCTCCAAGCCGACTGAGTCCTGAGGCCCTCCCCTTCTTCACTTTTATACCCTGTCCAAGGACAGGTCGCAAGGAAAAGATGAAGGACCCCAAGAGGAACAGCCCACCCGGAGAAGACGGTACCCCGGAGGACAATTCATACAATTTATTCATAAAACCATAGACAATGCATTCAAACATGTTTCTATACATTAATTACATGAAGTGCTCCTTTCTTCAAAATGATCATCTTCTGATTCTGCGTCCCACTCTCCTCCTCTTCCTCAAGGCTGCTGATACTGTGTCGGTTTGTCCATGTAGAACACTTTGTAATTGCGGTGCTGTTGGTACCTAGAATCCTGGATGGTAAATAAATGCCTGCATTGGCTTTACCATTGGCTGCTGCCATTGCTATTGGCCAACCTCGTGTCAGCGCGATATACATCAGGTTGACAGGTGTATAAGAACCTGCTGACAAACTTCCAGTAGCTGGGGGTAGACTGAAGCTATATCCATCAAGAAATTGATATTGTGCTTCTCCCTGTCTGTAGGAATATCTGACCACTTGACCTTTAGCGCTAGGGCCAGTCGCAGGGCCGTATCTTCGTTCACTGCCCATCGCTTCAATGGGTCTCAGGGATTCCCATTATTCCTTTGAAATTTTGATTGTAGTCTGATCTGATACGACTTTAATAGCTCTAAGTGACCCCTCGATCAATGTTGGCTGCTACTATTTTCAACAGCGATGAAATTATTCACGTAATCCTTGAAGGGGTTGTTGACAGTATTACATTTCAGAAGCTCTGGACATGTTCGTAGAAATAGTCGCACTCGGATAATCTTGGCTACAGTCATTCAAGATTAAAAGACTTTATTTTGAGGACAGAATGGACTCGCATCGACCTTTGTGATGGACATTTTTGAGTTTCGTGTTCTCTAAATCGAAATTAGTTTTTGTTGTGTGTTCACTTGAAGAACCAGTAAATCAAGCAATATTCTTTGAAAATATATTATAGCTAAAAGCAATTATTTAATTATTTTATGTCGTAGCTATGGCTCTTATTAGTAATGAAAAAACTAAGCATGAATGTGGACATAATAACAAATTTATACAAAATGTAGCTAAAGTATTTCTATGAATCAGTTGAATTGAAAACTTTCAACAATCAACAAAGAACATTAACAAATTCACACATCCCTGATTTTAGTTATTATATATTTTATTAATATTTTGTTAAATTTGATTTTGTTGCATATACAAAATTAAAATGTTCTACCATATAGAGAAGTTTTTCCTATTGGCCATTTCCACCCTCTTGTTTTTGGTGATCTAGGCTAAGTGGTGTAGATAATTTTAATTAGCTTATATATTAACCAAACTTCAGAGTTATATCCATGAGCAATTTCAGTTCGATCATTATAGTGGTTTTTTAGTTACAGAGATTAATCTGGGGGCTATCGGGGTAGATAGGGGTTAGGGTGAGATGGGTTTTAAGTCTAGCCCACCCAAAGGTCCTTAGCACTATAAGCTCAGGAGATACTTTTGGTGGTTGAAAGGATTGTGGGGGGCACGGGGGGGGGGCCTTAGATTAAGTATTTCGAGTAATTTATTATGTAGCTTTTATCTTAACCAAACCACTCGGTTATACCCAAGTGAAATTAAAGCTCAATTGGTAAAGTGGTTTTTGAGTGAAAGGGGAAAGTAGATTTGTAGCACATGACACAATGACCAAGTGATTACGTAATAGTATAGTAGAAGATATTCATATATCATAGCTTTTGTGGGCATGCCTACCATGCGTAATGTGAAGTGAAAAACTTTTAACTTATGTAGAACCTACTTTTTATGGATTTTTGTGGTCTAAAATATTGTCATAAATTATTTAGACCTATTCTCAATGGAATCTGTCTAATTTTCATCCGAAATGTTTAAATTGGATGTTTTTTCTGACTTTTAAAACTTATGTGTCTACTATTAGGCTTTATTAAGTAATATATAATATATTAATATAATCACGCTATAACGTAATAAAGGCTAGTAGTAGAACACAGCATTTTTAAAAGTCATAAGAAACTTACTGATTTGAAAATTTCAGGTGACATTCAGACAGATCCAGTTGAGGATATTTTTAAATGATGTATGAAAATATTTTAGAGCAATATATTAAGATATACTTTGGTAAATATCCTACAAAATAAATAAACTGCATGTATATCGGTTAAGTGTTCCAGTTATTGACAGGCATATGAACAAACAGGTCTACTTACCCTTTATTTTATAATAACTATGTCTGAAAAATACATATCTATTTATCTTATATCTTCTATATTAATAAAATAGAGTGTTCGTTTGTCTGCCATGAATATTTCTTAATATCTGCCAATCAAAGAAGTTTGAGATTTAAAAATGAAAAGCCCCTGTACATGGACATGTGAACCTCAAAACAGAAAGTAAAAATGTATAATTAAAAATTTTTAAATTAATAAAAAACTGAAAAAATGAATATGTATGAAATCTACAAGATAGAATTTCTGCTAGCGGTGTAATATTTAAAGCATTTGTGTGTTGGGAGCTAGGGTAGCCCCTGTGCATGACCATTTTTAAAATTTGGATTAGATTTACTTTTTCCCTCCTCTCCTTTTTTCCTATTAACCTTTTTTAAATATTTGCCCTTTTTTACCCCATTTATACATTTGTCAATTTGTACAATTTTTTTAACTCTTTATTATGCCTTTTTCACAATTTATCTTTTTTAACATTTTACTCTTTTTGCCTACTAAACCCTTTAGCACCTTTTGGCGCTCGTACCATTTTGTTTGTTTTTACTATTTTATTTTTTGTTTTAATATTTTTGGGAACGTTTTGCCCTTTTATAGAAATGTTGCCATTTTTATCCCTTTTACCTAGTTTCCCTCTTTTTCCCTTCTATCCATTTTATGCTTGTCAATTTCTGCATCTTCCTACCCTTTTCATCCCCTTTACCCCTTTAAAACTTTTTAACCTTTTAAATTTTATTGAATTTGCTTTTTGTACTTCTTATAATTTTTGACCTTTTGCCCTTCTTACCCCGTTTACCTTTTTTACATTACTTGTCATTTTGGACACTTTTTTCACTTTTTACTTTTTTATACTTTACGTACCATTCAATCTTTTTACTCTTTTCACTACTGTCACCGTTTCTTGCACTTTCTGCCTTTTTCCCCTTATTTTACTTCAACCGTTTTTCCTTTTGCACCTTTATATAGTTTGCCATTTTAACGCCTTTAAACATTTTACCCTTTTTATTTTTAATATATTAGCAAAAAAACTTGCATCAAGTTCCCTTTATACCCTCTTTGTCTATTATACAATTTATATCCGGTTACTTAACTTTTTTAAAAATTTTTGCTCTTTTGACACCTGTTTACACATTTTTAACCCTTTAATCCTTTCTACTCTTAAATATTTATCCCGTACAAAGCCGATTACTTAATGCTTCTCTACAGGATTAATAAAATATGTGTATAAATTAGCCCTGAGTGCACAAGCTAATTTTGGTAAAAAATAATATACATTTACTATATTATTAACCAAACTTAAATTATTTTACAATAATGAGCAAACTACTATCACTGTAGTGTAACTTTATTTTACTAAAAGTCACAAATTATGCTACAAATTAATTATTATATTTTATCACAATACTACTTAAAAGTATAGAATGAAATATTTGTTGTTCAAACTTATCTCCGATATTTTAATTTTCTGCGTGCTAATTTGCGGCGATACTAGCGCTTTTTCGCTTCAATGTCTTATCACTGAAACTAAAGAGTAGACAGACCAGTATATATTAAAGCATGGTTTATATGTGTTTAAACTAATACCCTAATAATAATGACGTGAAAAATAAACGATGTAAAGAGATGATTTGACATTGAAAACATCTTATATTAAAGTACAAAGTGGTTCTTATTAATAGTTTATTATAGTTGTTATGATAAGTGACTATTAAAAATAGTTTAATCTAATACTTAAAGTAAAAAAAGGTATAAATGATACAAAATATATGGGTGTTTAGAGGTTACAGCCATTGGATTTAGCATAAACAGACTAGTGGTAGTCTTTATATTTTGTAACATTTATATCGTATTAATTGATAGATCAAGTTAATCAGTTTTTATAGTAATAGCACAATTGAAAGATATTATATTTACTCCAATTAGGTTTATTTAGGTAAAATTACAATCTAAATCGTCATTTACTATTAATTGAACCTCTTTCATTCTTTTGTTTAGGTTTGGTGAGCTTTGCTTGTTTTCATCAATTTGGTTTATAATAGATTACCACCAAAAATATTTGCTTGTGTTTTTAGATGTACTAGCTTTGCTCGTTGGAGGCTCTGACCCCAAACCTCCAATGCATTTTCTTTGCAAGTGGACGTAAAGTAATGTAATTCCAGAGCCGTTTTTTGATGGGTCTTACCGTTTAGCCACAAGAGACAACCAAAGAAAGGCCCACATGGACTTTAAAGTTGCTCCACCATTTTGAATTTTTTTCGGGAGTTATATTTGAATTTTTTAACTTTTTGGAACTTTCCCGTCGGTTACAGGCTAGTAGCTATATGTTTGCCAAATTTCAAGTTTCTAGTTGGTAGTTGGTAAACAGTGTGCCAGCCATGTGGCTTTACAGTAGTATAATATGTGTAGATAAATATGCATATATAAATATATTTAGTACTTCTATGTATGTTAGCCAATTTGAATAAAGTTACCCAAACCAATTTAACAGTCAGAGGAACACAAAACTAAACATGCGCTATACAAAAACAATCTTTACAGAATCCAGAACAGTGATTTTTAAACTGTGCTCTGCAAAGCTCTTGGGTTCTGTCATAGTTATATCAAGCTTCGTGGGTAAATTTTAAAATATTCTTTGTTTGTTCTTCCCACTATAAAAAAGTATCTATACTTTAGAGATTGCATATGTTTTTAAATTTAAAAAAAGAACTTTTCCCAAAGACGTGGCGAGAACATGAGATTTTTTTTCAGTTTATTTATACTTTTGAACTTGTAAGATATAATTGTGACTTTTTTAATCTAATTTATTTGAGACATTTAACAAACTTTCCAGGTTTCTATTTCTTGTCACAATCGACTTGAGACTGATGGCTTTACTTCTCTCTTCTCCCCTCGTGAAGGTAATTATACTACGGATTCTTATCGCTCAAGAAAAATCCGTCGATTCCAGCTGGGTTTGAACCCATGAAGCCTGAAGTAAAGAATTTTACCCCAATACCACTGAGTCGACAACTGTCTTTATTGGATGTTAATAATATCAGGATAAAATTTGTATGCTCCAGCATTAATTTTTTTCAGTGAAAACCATGCAAGAACTTCTTTAGTATAACAAGTTTGGGGACCTCGTATCTAGAGCACATATAACCTACAATCCACTTAAAAATTCTGAACTCATATTTCCCTTTTTCCCCTTCCCCCTCTACGATTACAAGAATTTATATGTACTTATTATACATGAGAAAGTAAAATAAATTAAGCAAAAAAAAAAGTCACCTTGTTATCCCAAGTTGAGCTCATCCGTTTTGAAGTCTGGCGGTGTTAGAAGTACCCTGTTTGTTGTTTCTGTGTTGATGTTCGCGAGATTGGAGAAGGTTTTGTGCCCCCCTTTTCCTGCTACCCCCTTATCCTCCCACAAGTTATTCTTCAGACTATGGTGGTTGATGCAGTTTTCTGGTTCGCTTGTTCCAAAGCTGGCTAGGTTGGTTCTGAGTTTCGACCCAGTCTCCGCCAAAACCCGACTCTCAGCCGCGTGAGAAGAGGGACATGTGGGTAAACAAGGAAAGGGGGTTGGAGAGAAGGGAGGGGGGGTCTAGGACTGAATAATTGACCCGGGAATCATCTACCATGTTGCTTTTCACTGCCTTCTACTCTCTTGCCGGGGATTCCTTCAACTTTCCCTTTGTTTCTACGATTCAGCTCGTTCTTACGTTCTACCCTTCCCCCCGTCCCACCCGCCAAAAAAATATAGGTTTGTATTTTATCATTTTGTTTTTTAATGTCTAATGTAAACAAAGTTTGTTATTTGAATATTTTTTTTACAGGGAAGAAATCTTTGTTCAAAAGGCCAACAAAAATAGTTTTCATGTGCCCTAGATTCCAAAAAATCATTTTGGGATTCCATGTATCTGTGGACATACATCTCTAGAGATTAGGTGTTTAAACATATTTTCAACAAATTTCTTATTTATAAATATGTATATAATATATTTAACTATGATAATTTTCAATTGAAAAATATAAACATTTCTAGAGTATTTTACTTAAATCAGTAAACATGTTTATTTGTTAAATGGATGAATTAAACTATTGCTTAGAGAATTGTTTCAAGAATAATTAAACATACGATAGTGATGACATTTTTTTAGCAACACGTCTTATTACCCGTTTGGCAATATACCTATGTACCAATTACACTCTAATGTGTTAGGGACTAGGAAGATTGAATTTAGAGGACATGTACTTGCATTTCAGTGGAGAGAAAGTGTAAAACAATTTAGGAAAAACCAACCTCGGTAGACCCAACTCAGATTGAACACCGATCTTCCCATCTTCAGCAGTCTAGTCTACTGTGAGAGTAGTGACCTTGACCAGTTGTTCCCAACCTTAGGAACCCCACGGCCCGTTTGGTTTTTAGTATGTTTTGCTAAGGCCCACTCACTTAAAGATATTAAAAAAAAATCACCAATAATGAAATGGCATAACAAAGGAAACAAGATGTATTAGTAACTTATGCTAGTTGCAAATAATAATTATAATAAATCTCATTACTAAGCACTGATTGGATATTATTTAATTAAATTATTAAACTTAATACAAACCATATTTCTTGATACGAAATAAAATTTGCTTTAATAGAAAAACATAATATTAATAATAATATTATTACAACTAACAAACAAGATGAACACAGAGTAAACTAAGAAATAATAATAATAATACTTAGCACCGCGTCTTACTACCCGTTCGGGTTATACGCTTTAAGTACTAATTACGCTAATGGATTAGGGATTGGGAAGGTTAAATTAGAGGAAGTGAACCCGCATTTGCGTGGAGGGAGAAAGGAAAATCATTTAGGAAAAACCTCCCCAGTTCATCCGACCGAGATTCGAACCTCGATCTCCCCGTCCTCAGCAGTCGACCTCAACACGACAAGCGCGTTAGCCAACTACGCCACCGAGGCGGGTAACAAATAAGATTTCATTAAAAAAAATAATGTTTTTAAAAAGGTTGTTGACCATAAAAAGTTGATGCCAGGTAAAAATAACTTATTGTCACTTTTGTTGTTCTATTTATTTTACCAATGTTTCAAGTCTTGGTACAAGTTTGGTGACAGCGAAGTGCAAACAGTTTTTCAGTTGTAGCTGATTACGTTGTTTTGTCTTAAGGCGCATCGTGCCAGTGATAAATTGGTCACGGGCCGAATTTATATCTCAACGGGTAAAAATGATCAAATGACACCCTCCTAGAGCCCCTCCCCTCACAAAAATACTGAAATATACCTGCATTGACCACCAAAGCGCCAGTTGAGCTTAGATCTTTGTGGAGGTCATATCTGTGTTTGTCTTGAGCTCAAATTACTACCGCGAATTTAAATCTGTATTTGAGTCATTTTTATACAAAACTACTAAGTTTGAACCCCCCCTAGTTTATTGATTCTTAGAAAATATTCCTTATCTCTCCGACTTAGTTGTGTGAGGCAGTGACTTCTGGTTGACTAAAGGAGAGGGGGAGGTGGTTTGGTGTTGGTTGTACACACCAATGATTCAAGGCTATACACGAGTTTCTTGTGACTGACAGCTGAAAACTGTGAACATAAATAGATTACCTACTTCTACACAAAAAGGATAACAAACAAATAAACCGCCAAGAGAATCGTGAGCTTGTTTGCATATCACGTGGGAGACCTGGCTTCAAATCCTAGATGGGTACACTAACATCATTTTCCACATATCATTCTGAATGCTATTACCGTAGAGATGATTCATTTATCAAATATTAAATAAAGCAGTATTTTAATAGATGAACATATAATAATACATTAGGCTTAACTATAATACATTCATGACCTTAGTTTACTTAGATGACAGCTGAAAAAGCTACTATTAATAATCCCTAATATATCCCTAAGCCAACAAATGGCATCTGTCACTTTGGATTATTGTAATGAAAACATATGTCAATGTATGAATTTGATAGTTAGCCACAGTAATTTAGGCCAATATTATTTATATACCTATTTAATGTCCACAACAAAGTTTATTTATCGTTTTATTCTACTAAAAAATAGTATTCACATCACTTTCACAAAATGTCTAACTACTATGGCTTCAAAATGGCGAGCAACGAATTTAAACCATTTGGTTGAAATGACGAAAACAAGTTCTTTACAATGATGCACCCACGCAGTGGATAAAAATACTTTATTCTGTTAAATATTTCGAAATACGATAAAATAAGCACAAAATAATATATTACATATATAAAAAATGAGTATTTTCTCTTTTACAAGTAAATACAATGCCTGTATTAAAAGTTATTAATCTATGCACTCTATTACATATCATAGATAATATTTCAAAACGGAGAATCAGTACTTTTAATTATGTTTAAAATTTTGTTTTGGATTGGGTAAAAATAAATTATTAAAAGTTATGAAAAAGTGTAAGAAATCTTAAGTTCACGTTATTTTAAATGTATAATATGAAATGTAACTAAGAAACTTAACATTTCTAACAAAACAGTGATCTTTTACAAGTGTTGGCAATCCAAAACCTAAACATATGATTTTTGAACTGACATCCAGGTAAAAAAAAGATCATGAACAGACTTTGTATTATTTTGTCAAATGAAGAGTATATATATACAATAGTAAAAACTGTCCTTATAAATGATTTATAGATTTACTTATTACCAACACACGGAATAAATGTCAAGCTCATCTGGTATAGTTTGCTGGTAATGGGAAGGTTGAGGCTTGAATCCCGACCGAGTGTACTAAGGGAGTTTATTCTTATGTGGTTCCCCCCTCCCTCTCCCGAACATTGGGAAGACCTAGACGCAAATTGGAGGATACAATCAGAATGGACCTGAAAGTGATAATATGTAGTGAAGGGGACTGGATAGAAGTAGCTCAGGATAGGGATAGTTGGCGTACTTTGCGTGGGTGAATAAATTTAGCTCAACATAAATATATAATACAAATTAAAGATCAATACTTTCCTATATCCATCGATTCAAATTAAGACGTGGGTTTTTACTCGGATAGTATTATACCGCATAGCTGGTGTATCCGTTCTTCGCACCGGGAATCTATAAAGTAGTCCTAGCTTTGTTTTTTTTATCTTCTCTATATATAAAGGCAAAAGCTCTCACTCAGCCACTCATTTATCACTAAATTCTCCTACTTCCTGAATAGCTAGAGGGCTGAAATCTGGTATAGTTGTACATCAGAGAGTACTTAGAAAAACTAAGCAAATTTCAACATGGGAATTCGGGAATTGAGGGTATGAGATATTGGGGGG